>OX418216.1:150195480-150205480 GCA_948455865.1 Conomelus anceps
AGAAGGAGAAGAAGGTGCAGAAGAAAGAGGTGAGGAAGAAGAAGATAAAGGAAAAGAATAAGAACAAATAGAAATAATAGAAGGGGTAGAAGACGAAGAAGAAAAAAGATGAAGAAGGAAGTGGAGAAGAAGAACAAGAACAAGAAGAAGCTTCATCCTCGAAAAAAAAAAAATTCTAGAAGCTAAAGAAGAGGGAGAATAAGTATAATAAGAAGAAAACGTAGGAGATGAAGACAGAGAAAAACGAGAAGGAAAGGTGGCATGAAGAAGAAGATTTAAAGAAAAGCTGAATACATAGGAGATAAAGGTGAAAACAGAAAAGAAAAAGTAAAAGGCGGAAGAGGAGTAGGAGGTGGAGGAGAAGATGATTTAGAAAAAAGAAGAAGAAGAAGAAGAGGACCGCCCAAATCATGTTACTCAACAGAGAGTGATTGATAGGGCGCTCAGCCATCAGTGCAGATACTCTACAATGGATATTGGAGAATGCTAAATCCCTTTTTCATTTTTCAACGGAAATGGGACAAAGCCGGGCGGATGAATGAGGCGAGGGTGAAGTCAGAAGAAGAAGGAGAAGAAGAAGACAGGGGAAGGAAAAGAAGAAGAAGAAGAAGAAGACAGAGAAAGGAAAAGAAGGAGAAGAAGATGGAAGAAGAAGAAGAAGACAGGGGAAGGAAAAGAAGGAGAAGAAGAAGAATAAGATGAAGAAGAGAGGGAGAGGAAAAGAAGCAGAAGAAATAGAAGAAGAAGAAGAAGAAGAATAAGAAGAAGAAGACAGGGGAAGGAAAAGAAGGAGAAGAAGAAGAAGAAGAATAGAGGGGAAGAAAAAGAAGGAGAAGAAGAAGATGAAGAAGAGAGGGGAAGGAAAAGAAGGAGAAGAAGAAGAAGAAGAAGAAGATGGAAGAAGAAGAAGAAGAATGAGAAGAAGAAGAAGACAGGGGAAGGAAAAGAAGGAGAAGAAAAAGAGGAAGAAGGAGAAGAAGACAGGGGAAGGAGAAGAAGGAGAAGAAGAAGAAGATGAAGAAGAGAGGCGATGAAAAAGAAAAATAAGTAAAAAGAAGAAAAAGAGGAAGTTAAAAAAGAAGGAGAGAAAAAGATGAAGATGATGAAGAAGAAGAAAAGAAGAAGAGAAAGAACAAGAAGAACAAGAAAAAGAGAAGAAGAAGACGATAGGGGAAGATAAAGAAGAAGAATAAGAAGAAGACAGGTAAAGAAGAAGAAGAAGAAAGGGGAAGAAAAAGAAAAACAAGAAAATAGAGGAAGAAGAAGAGGTGAAGAAAAAGAAGATGAAGATAAATAAAAAGAAAAAGTAAAAGAAGAAGACCTATTTTAACACTATACTGTCACATTTCAGTATAAATTATTTTATACCAATCACAATTCAGAATTTCTTCAAAACAGTGTTGAAATGAATGTTATATAGAGTGATTTTTAAGTATGGAAACGGCTTCATATCGCGTAACTAAGATGTTTTTTGAAAAAGAAGCTTTTGTAGATCTGCATAGTTTTAAAAATCCAACTTTTTGCTAGTTTTGAAATTTTTGTCCGCCATCTTGGATCCGCCATATTGGATTCAACGTTATTTTTTTAAATTTGATGGTGGTCATATGACATCATTTCAGTGCGAAATTTCAAGAAAAAAACAATGGCTTCTTTTTCAATAGATGCCTTAGTTCTCGATTTATAAGCATTTAAATTTTCAATTTTGGGAAAATTGTGTTAGCAATGAAAAAGGTAGAATGCACTGCATAATAGTTATTTTCCTACAACTGCTCGTAAAGTAGTTCTTTACGTACTGAAAACTAATTGTAAAATGCCTCTTTACTGCTCAGCAAGCGGTAAAGTACTTTACGCTCGCCAGCTGTTTTCTTTACGCTTCTGTTTTGATTTTGATGTCTTCTCATTGGTGGATCGCGGAATCCGTGAATTCACATAACCTCAAAATGGTGCACGCTAACCAAATCCGCGCACGGTCTGTGATGTTACAAACTACAAGTTTTTATTGTGTTGTAATCCAGAACTGCAGTTGTAGGAAAAATATTGTATGCAATTCGCGCGTGAAGCTTCTTTATCGCTCTCGCAAAATTACTGCGCTCCGCTATGCGTCGCGCAGTAAATGTTTTGGCTCGAGCGATAAAGTCGCTCTTCACGCTCTTAATACATAAATAACTATTATGCAGTGCATTCTACCTTTTTCATTGCTAACACAATTTTCCCAAAATAGCAAATTTAAATGCTTATAAATCGAGAACAAAGGCATCTATTGAAAAATGGTTTACGCCATTGTTTTTTTCTTGAAATTTCAGACTGAATGATGTGTCATATGACCACCATCACATTTAAAAAAATAAAGTTGAATCCAATATGGCGGACTAAAATTTCAAAACCAGCAAAAAGTTGGTTTTTTAAAACTATGCAGATACGCATAAGCATCTTTCGCAAAGAGCGTTTTAGTTAAGCAATATAAAGCCGTTTCCATATTTAAAAATCACCCTGTATGTAGTTACTTGATTACTTCAGCTGATCCATTCTTTTAAAATTGCTGTTTGTGTAACTAGAGCGAAAAATGGAACATTTTAACTAAAACACACACACACACACAGACACGCACAACTATTGCATTTTTAAATCTCATCTGACGGAATTACTTTGTTATTCATGAACTCTCAGGTCTGAAATTTACAACCCGAAAGTAAATATGTCCTTCCTGACCCTCCTAGAGGCGTAATATAAGCGTAATATAGGCGTAATAGGCGTAAAAAGAACTCGTAAAAATCGCGTACTCACCAGCAAAATGGAAACCCCAGTACAAAGCATATTTTCCTTCCTGCATCACATTTCCTTAGTGTTCATTTTCTTACCTCTGCATTCTACTTATCCGTTTTCTTTTATTCACTTCCTTCGTTTATCACATTCTTTTTCCCTATTTGCAGTATCGGATTTCCTTATGGTTCAATTTCTTTCCCCAGCATTCTATTTATCTTTTTATCTTTTACCTTTACCTTTTATCTTTCTTTTTTTCAGTTTCTCTCTTTCTATTCTTCACCTACATCTTCTCTTTCAACATCATCTTCCTCTTCTTCTACTTTTCCTTCTCCTTCTCCTTCTCCTAATCCTCCTCCTCCTCCTTCTCCTCCTTCTCCTCCTACTTCTCCTCCTTCTCCTCCTTCTCCTCCTTCTCCTCTTCTCCTCCTTCTCCTCCTTCTCCTCCTTCTCCTCCTTCTCCTCCTTCTCCTCCTTTTCTTTCTTCTCTTACGTCTCTGTCGCTTTTCCTCCATCATCATGATCATCACATTTTTATTAGTTGAATGAGATGTTTTATTATGTAACGAATGTTTTACACTTTTGACTGATAAAAATTAAATTCATTCATTCATCAACTTTTACCTCTTCTCCTGTCTTTTCTGTCATCTTCTTTTTATTGTTCTTCTTCTTCGCCTATCTCCTTGTTGAGCGTAAGAATGGCCTTAATGGCAAAGACTTCGCCTTTTTGTGTAATTCATCTCTCAGATCCAAGTTCTCATTTTCTTTTTTAAAATCACATCAATAATTTCTGCTGTACAATACCTTAAATAAAATATATATTTGTTGTATTTATAATCTTTTCTATACAAACCATTATGTTCACTGTACATCACTTGAACTAGGGGATCTGAGAGTTGCTAATATTAATAATACTTTTATCTTTCTTGTACATTGTAAATTTACACAAATAAAGCCATCTGAATCTGAATCTTCTCTTTATTTTCCTCCTTCTCCTCCTGTCTTCTTATCTTTTTGTGTTTTTCTGTCTTCATCTTCTTCTTCCCCTCCTGCTCATCCTTCTATTTTCGTCTTCTCGTTTTCTCTTTGTTCTGCTTTTTTTTCCTCATTACTCTTCGCTTTCTTCTCTATCTCGTGTCCTCTTCCACTTCATCTCCTCTTCCTCCTCCTCCTCCTCCTCCTCCTCCTGCACCTTCTTTTTCTTTTTCCTGTCTTCTTTTTCTTCATCACCTCCTCATTCTTCTCCTTCTTCATCTTCTCTTCTTCTTCACCTAGTTCATTTTTTGTCACCCACAGCGTTAGAGCTTCGTCGACAGAGGACAGAATGAATAACTTCATGTCAAGATGTGCTGAGTTGTGCAGTGCTATCACACTTTTAAAGTCGCACAGACCCAACGCAACACAGCGCAGCACAGCTTCTGGTAGCTAGGCGTTATTGGCAATCATTAATTTAGTTTTAAAAGCAGTTCCAACTAAGCACAGCACAGCACAGCTTTCAGTGGCCGGGCGTTTCAGTAGATGTTTAGTAGACAGACGAGCACTATTATTATTATTTCGATTTATGAGAGCAAGCAGCTGCACTGACAGCAAGCAGCTGCAGCTGAGACGGAGCTGGTTGAAGGCACATCTGCCGTGCTGTCCTTCCTGTCCTGTCCTGTCCTCCCGACCGCTGCGGCCAATAGACACAGTCTGTCGTTATGTCGAAATCCCCTCTTATGTGAACAGGTGCTAGGCGCGCGTCATGTGTGATGGTTGCGAGAGAGAGAGATAGAGAGAGAGGGAGTAAGAGAGAGAAAGGTAGGTAAATAGATAGAGAGAGAGGGAATGAGAGAGAGAAAGGTAGGTAGTTAGATAGAGAGAGAGAGGGAATGAGAGAAAGAAAGGTAGGTAAATAGATAGAGAGGGAGTGAGAGAGAGAAAGGTAGTTAGATAGATAGAGAGAGAGAGGGGTGTGAGAGAGAGAGAAATGTAGGTAGATAGATAGATAGTGAGAGAGGGAGTGAGAGAGAGTGAAAGGTAGGTAGATAGAATAGAGAGAGGGTGAGAGAGAGAGAGAGAGAATGGTAGGTAGATAGAGAGAGAGAGAAAGGTAGGTAGGTAGATAGATAGAGAGAGAGAGAGGGAGTGAGAGAGAGAAAGGTAGGTAGAGAGATAGAGAGAGTTTGAGTGAGAGAGAGAAAGGTAGGTAGATAGATAGAGAGAGATTGAGTGAGAGTGAGAAAGGTAGGTAGATAAATAGAGAGATTGATTGATTAAATGCCTTTATTAGGGCGGAGTTAGGACTCCTGGTCCTCTCTTCCACTCAACCCTAGAGAGAGAGAGAGAGAGAGAGAGAGAGAGAGAGAGAGAGAGAGAGAGAGAGAGAGAGAGAGAGAGAGAGAGAGAGAGAGAGAGAGAGAGAAGAGAGAGAGAGAGAGAGAGAGAGAGAGAGGGAGTGAGAGAGAGAGAAAGGTAGGTAGATAGTGAGTGAGAGAGAGAGAGATAAGTGAGAGAGGTTGAGTGTATCAATGAGAGTGAGAGTGTGTTAGTGTGTAAGGAACAGAAAGATAAGATAAGATACTTTATTTATGCAAATTTACAAAGGGAGAGAAACAGTAAGAGAGAAAAATGAACGAGTGAATGAGAGAGAGAGTGAGAAAGTGTGAGTGTATGTGTTGAAGAGAGAAAGAAAGAAGGATAGTGTGAGTGGGAAAAATGAGATGTGTGGGAGTATGGTGAGAGTGAGTCAGATAGAGTGATTGAAAGAGTGAGAAAGAGGGAAATTGAGAGAATAGAATAGAAATAGAATAGAATAAATTTTTATTTCATTCAGAGGCTTATAAACAAAATAAACAAAATATTTACTGCATAGCATTTGACAGAAATTCGTGATTCACTTGAAAAGATAAAACATAGTGAAGAAAATATTACAGTACAAGAACCAACTGAAGAGAAATTAGAACATTACCAGCTAGCACAGAATTTAAATCAAAATAGTACAAGCAATAACTAGTAAATGAAACTATCTGAGAGAAAATGAGAAAAAGTGTGTGCGAGTAAGAGAGCGGGTGAGTCTGAAAGAGTGGGTGAGTGAGGGGCGTGTGCATGTAAAGAGAGATAATATTACTTTATTTATGTAAATTTACAGAGAGGGAGAGAGAGCGTAAGAGAGAGAGAGAGTGTGTGTGTGTTTGTGAGAGAGACTAAGAGAGAGTGTGTGAGAGGGTGTGAGAGTGTGTGAGAAAGAGAGTAGTGAGGAGGAGTGACAGAGATATTGAGAGAGTAAGAAAGAGTGTGTGTTAAAGAGAGAGAGATATTGACAGAGAAAGCGAGAGGGAGTGAGAGAGAGAGAGTGAGCGAGAAAGAAAAAAGTATATTGATAGAATGAGAGAGAGAGAGTGAGTGAGACAGAGTGAGTGAGTAAGTGAGAGTGAGAGAGAGAGTGAAACAGCATAAGAGAGTGTGTGTAAGAATAAGGAAGAGAGAGTGAGTGATAGGGAACGATTAGATTAGATTAGAAAGCTAGATCAGCTGATCTAGGACCATTATTGTCCATTTCACCTAGAGTTGCTGTGACTTGGTGTGTTGAGGTTATGTTCGTATAACAATGATTTATTGTTTCATATTTCAACTTATATGCTGTTTTAGACTTTTATGATAAAAAATAATGTACATAACACGTCTGGTAAGGTGTTTTCATCATACTCGTACATATTCACCACTTTACCGAGCATTAAATCGATCTGGTAAACGTCTGTTTACAGAGAGAACAGCTGATTTTCATTACCGCATCCTTTTTCAGTGCAGTCATAGATATTACCGCATTCCAACTGATTCATAATTTGGAAAAACAGCTGATCTCCGAAGAATTTCTAGTATTTAACTATTGTAATGAATTTTGAGGTTATGCTTGATGATGTTTGTTGTACTAGCTCAATGTTTATTTTTTTATACAGGGTGTTTCGGAACTCTCTACCAATACTTCTAGGCAGTTTTTCTGGACCACTAACAAAAGTAAATATCGTAATAAAAATTTTCTAAAATCCCCAGTTACTCACACAGCCGCCATTTTGTTTTTTTCACTCATTATTTTTTTATTCGAATACCTCTGAATGTATAATTTTGAAATTTTTCAAACAGCTTTATAACAATTAAAACAATCTTAAAAAAATTATGTAAAATTTTCCAACATCAAAAATCAAAATGGCGGTCATTTAAAATCTTTGAACAGGATTAAATTAATAATGGCTGATGATATCAAAATTTGACTAGAATAAACTTTTTTAGATATTTTTATTGCAAATCAAACGAAACCTCATTTTCCAAGATTGGCCAACAATTAACAGAGATATGCTACTTCTTAGTGTGTGCGGTGGTTGAGAATGAGTTGCAGTTTTTCGCTTCCAACTACCGCACACCTTAAGAAGTAGCATATCTTTGCCAATTGTTAAATAATCTTGAAAAATGAGGTTTCGTTAGATTTGCAATAAAAATATCTGAGAAAGGTTATTCTAGTCAAATTTTTATATCATCAGCCATTATTAATTTAATCCTGTTCAAAGATTTTAAATGGCCACCATTTTGTTTTTTGATGTCGGAAAATTTTGATTAATTTTTTTAAGATTATTGTTTTAACTGTTATAAAGCTGTTTGCAAAATTTCAAAATTATACATTCAGAGGTGTTCGAAAAATGAAATAATGAGTGAAAAAACAAAATGGCGGCTGTGTGAGTAACTGGGGATTTTAGAAAATTTTTATTATGATATTTACTTTTGTTAGTGGTCCAGAAACACTGCCTAGAAGTATTGGTAGAGAGTTCCAAAACACCCTGTATATTAGACTACTGTGACGAAAAATATTGTATGTAACTTGTCCGAGAAGATGTTTACCGTACTCGTATGATAATACCGCACTCGACTTCTTCTCGTGTGTTAACTTATCATACTCTTACAGTAAACACCATTTCCCATACTTGTAACATAATATACTATTACAGTACTCTTAAAATAATTCTGCACTCGACTTCGTCTTGTGCATAAACTATCATACTTGTACGGTAAACACCATCTTACCACCCTTGTTGTGTAATATATTATTGTGTAACTAGTGCGCAAAGTAGCTTTTTTCTGCACAAGATAAATGCATTATGCACGAGCTGAAGGCGGATGCGGAATAGTTTCTCAAGTGCAGCAAAGATACTTTCAGCGCGAGTTACACATTAAATTTCTCCTACAGTTGATGCACCTGGAGTGCGACAAAGTAAAATAAGTGTGGCAAAGTCAGCTGGAGTGCGGCAACGTAAAATAGTGCAGGTATCAGCTGTTTTGCGTACTGTAATGAGTACATAGATTGACACTTTGTTGGGTCAATGTAGGAAAAATCTATTATCCCAATGAAAAAGGATGCGGTAATGAGAATCAGCTGTTCTTTCTGTAAATAAACGTTTACCGGCTCGATTCAATGCTCGGTAAAGTGGTGAATATGTACGAGTATGATGAAAACACCTTACCAGACGTGTTATGAACATTATTTTTCGTCATACAAGTCTAAAATAGCAGATAAGTTGAAATAAGAAACTATAAATCATTGTTATACGAACATAACCTCAACTCACCAAGTCACAGCAACTCTAGGTGAAATGGACAATAATGGTCCGAGATCAGCTGATCTAGCTTTCTAATCTAATCGAATCCTAGGAGTATGACGAAATAGTTATTTATGTATTAAGAGCGTGAAGCGCGACTTTATCGCTCGAGCCAAAACATTTACTGCGCGACGCGTAGCGGAGCGCAGTAATTTTGCGAGAGCGATAAAGAAGCTTCACGCGCGAATTGCATACAATATTTTTCCTAAAACTGCAGTTCTGGATTCCAACACAATAAAAGCTTGTAGTTTGTAACATCACAGACCATGCGCGGATTTGGTTAGCGTTCGCCATTGTTGAGGTTATGTGAATTTCACGGATTCCGTGCTCCACCAATGAGGAGGCATCAAAATCAAAACAGAAGCATAAAGAAAACAGCTGGCGAGCGTAAAGTACTTTACCGCTTGCAGAGCAGTAAAGAGGTATTTTACAATTAGTTATCAGTACGTAAAGAACTACTTCACGATCAGTTGTAGGAAAAATTATGTACAATGATCATATTTGTATGATCTTAATGATACTAACTACGGTAATGATAGTCTACAGTAAGTGATGCAATTACATGAAATGAGAGAGAGAGATAGATCGAGAGTGTAATAGAGCAGGTAAGAGGTAGTTAGTGAGGGAGCGAGATAGGGGATGTGAGTGACAGATAGATGGATAGAGAGAGTGAGTGAGAGAGTAAGTGAGTGAGTAAATGGGAGTGTGTGGGTGCAACCTGGCTTGCATGTGCCAGTGGCAGGTGTGCTGTAGCAGGTGCCTGACACTGTAGTACTGTGGCGGTGGGGCCTTCCTCTCATTTCATTTTTTATTTTTTATTCGATTGGGCAACGGTCACGTTATCACTGGAGGCACGCGCTCTTTCCTCTGGATACCTGTTCAATATTCTTCTTCTTCTTCTTCTTCTTCACACTGTTGTCTCCTTTTTTTCCTCTTCTTATTTTTCTCCATTCTCTTTCTTCTTCTTCTTCATCATGATGTACTTTTTTCTCATCCTTCATCTTCTATTTCTGTTTCTCCTCCTCCTCCTCCTCATCCTCCTCCTCCTCCTCCTCCTCCTCCTCCTCCTTCTCCTCCTCCTCCTCCTCCTCCTCCTCCTCCTCTTCCTCCTCCTCCTCCTCCTCCTCTTCCTCCTCCTCCTCATCCTCCTTCTCCTCCTCCCTCTTCTTCTTCTTCTTCTTCTTCTTCTTCTTCCTCTTCTTCTTCTTCTTCTTCACACTGTTGTCTCCTTTTTTTCCTCTTCTTATTTTTCTCCATTCTTCTTCTTCTTCTTCTTCCTCTTCCTCTTCCTCTTCCTCTTCCTATTCCTCTTCTTCTTCTTCTCCCTCTTCCTCTTCTTCTTCTTCTTCTTCTTCTTCTTCTTCTTCTTCTTCTTCTTCTTTTTTTCTTCTTCTTCTTTTACTCTTACATTTTCTTCATTTTCTATTTCTTCTCCTCCTCCATCTTCTTCTTCTTCCTCTTACTCCTCCTCCTCTCAGTCCTCTTCTTCCTCGCCTCCGCCTACTTGACCTTCTTGTTCTCAACCTTGTATCTTTTTCTTCCACCTCTGCTTCTTCTTCTTCTCTTTTTTTCATTTCTTCTTCTTCCTTTTTCCCTTTTTATTTGTTTTCTCCTCT
>OX418216.1:150210480-150216536 GCA_948455865.1 Conomelus anceps
ACTTATTATTATATTTTAGATTGATTCCATGGAACTTCATAATATAAATGAAAACGGATAATATTTGGCAATTAATTAAATAAGTGGAGTTGACCATTTTTAGTTATTTAATATCAAAACTGACGCTGTATTTTTTCTTATAAATTATGATTTCCACTCACTCATACCTGAGGGATGCACTTCACTTCTAAAGAGAGGCTTCATCAGCCTGAAGCTAAAATGCAAAGTGAAATGCATCCCTCCAGTATCTCCAATAACGGGGAGTAGAAATCATAATTTAAATAGAAATACAGTGTCAGTTTTGATATTAGATTGTTCAAGTATTTCGTCATGGTAAAATCACAGATTTCCAGTAATTTAAAATAATTTTTTACCAAAATGCACCTTCAGGAGTAAAATTTCATATTTCTTATTTCAATCAATTACTTTTCTCAGCATACATTTTTAAAGTGGAATTTTTTTGAGATTTTTAAAATTTATGTTGAAAAAACCCTTTGATTAAATTAAAAATATGTCATTTTATTCCCTAGCTGTCTGTTATGCATGAAAATATCTAAAGATTAAAATAACTCATATGTGAGATCAATTTATTGCTCCCAAACACCAAAAAATTTCAACTTTTAACCCCCATATTTCATAAAATAATTGATTAAAAAAATATTTTTCTCACAGCAATAGATAACATTTCAAATCTCTTATAGATCCAATACAAGAAACTTTTAGAGAAAGGCTACGCCTTGAAGTAGATATATGAGGTTAGAAAGTGATATGAATACAGCTCTTTTAATTCCAAGGAATACCGTATAATACTAGTTGCATAATATAGTTGTGTAATGAAGCTATTTTAGCACTACTGCCACATTTCAGAACAGGAATCTAGACCAATCAGAACTAAGGATATCTTCAAAGCATGTCGAAATGAATATTATGCAATAATCACATCAGCTGATTTAAACATTTTGAAATCAAACTGAATTTCAGATTGGAACTGTCAACAACAGTTACACTTTGTAGGTTATGTTATATATAGTTTGGTTAAAATATTGGATCCATTAGTAACTTAAATGTAAATTGAATGTAATTTATTGGTAGTCAAAGATGAATGTAAAGGTTGTATTTTGCCTTGAAGCAACTCGTGAGCGTGAGATGTTCATTCTGCATTGAAAGAACAAACGGAATCAAGGTTTAATTTTAAATATTTTCACCCAAAATTGCATTTCTCATATTGGATTGGATGCTCCACTGTACAAGCACCCTAACAAAGTTGTTATCCTCTTTCTCTTCAAAGAAAGAGGTCGAGTACCACTTATAGGGCTTAAGACCCCGAAAATTTAAACAAAATAAGGGCTTCAAGTGGCAAACAAAAAAATCTTTTAGTGATTTTCGGGTTACAAAAGACTGAAATGTACGTTTCAAACTGAGTTCAAGATTTATCACCAGCCAATATGGGAATCCCGCTGTTTCCACATATATTACTCTTCTGTTGCATCTGGCATTGTTCTTGAAAGAAAGCCGAATTGACAAAAAGAATGGACACCACTTGAAAGAGATTTAAGAGGTGTGAAAGTAGATAAAGAGCCGAGAAGAAATAGAAGAAAAAGAACAAAGAATATTTATTTACAGTTAAAGGAAATTTCAGGAAAGTGGTGAGAATGGGTCGAAGAGGCTTCAACATTGATGCAGGTTTAACAAACCCTGATCTATCCAATATTTGTGTATTATTTTTATAGTAAATTGTACTCAAATTACTGAAAAAAATTTTAATAAAATTCTAAGTTACTGATAATAATGTAGTATTGAATTTCTATAACATGGAAAATTCCAGTCATTCCCAGTCTCGTTGAACTGTTGAGTTCAATTATTTTTATTTATTTTTATGTGAATGATCCTTTTTTCGTTTTACACTGAAAGTGTGTTGTAAACATTATTTTTGTTTGAAATAAACCTGAATTTGAATTTGAAAAGGTGTGAGAAACCGCTCTGACTCAATTTTAATTCACATCAAATAACATAAAAAATTTAAAACAGAAAAGAAACCGACTAGAGCACAGACGAATGGACAGCGGCACGATGTCAATAAGACCCGATCGGGTCCTTAATAATTCGTAGATAACACTGTCAGAACATACCTGATACCTCAACAAGGTTGCTCCAATTGTGTATCAAGCCCTTTTAACAATTTCTCAATAAGTCTACCCATGTCCTAGTTCACATCATTTCGGATAGGCTCCTGAAAATTCTGAGTAGGGGACCGGATATGGAAATCAGTGTGCTGAGCGACCTTCTCTTTAATAACTATTATCATGCATGCAGTCTGTTCTAGACCCTTCGAGGGGTAGCAGATGCAAGAAACAGTCTGGCGGAAGAAATCGCGTCTATTATTTGTATTAAGAAATGCGATGGGCCAAAGGGAGAGCCCTGAATCACCTCACCGTAATCGAAAGCGTTTGTCAAGTCTAGGAAAATGTGCCAATGCCGATCCTCGCTTCTCCCCCTCCTCAGCAATGACTTGAGACGTCGTTGGTAATCAGAATAAGGGAGCGAACTTTCCTTATTCCTTTATTCTATATCCGTTTTTTCCTTATTCCTTATTCTTTTATGCAACTGGTAGCACGTGTTCTTGGGCACACCCTTTGTTCAGCACCCCCCAGGTACATCGTCATCGTCTTTTGTGAATTCAAGTAAGTAATCCGAGGGGTAGACGCTAAGAATTCCGCGTGAGAAACCATTTTGAACGTTAAGGAAGGGCAGATGTTTTAGGGGGCTTTGAATGCCCAGACTCGAAGCAAGGACTCGCGGGGTCTCATTGTGTTATAAACTTGGTCAATGTCGTCAAGGTGAACGTCGTTTACCTGAACTGGCGACGTTGGGAAGGGGGGGTTGACCTGATTTCGGTAACGACTGTGTAGTTGAATTGTAATTATATTTTCGATTTAAATGTGGTGTAATGTCTTGTTAAGACGTACCTAGACTAGAGTTGGTGGTGGGAGTTATGTTTACTACAGCAAGAAAGAATAAGGTGATATAAAAAGTAGATTTGAAGAGCAAATTGCCTTTAAATGAAATTACACCAAGTAAGGAGCTTATAAATCAATATCATTTCTTTCGACATTCTATAGTTAATTTATTCCACTCCTTATGATCTAATATTACCTTCAAGATGAAAACTCTCCACACAAATGAGTAGGCATACAATAAAACATAAAAAATAACAATAAATTATATAAATATGCAAAATTTTGAAAAGAAAGGTCAAAATATTGGTGTACTATGGTGGTCAAACTATGGTAACCCACGTACTAGGGAAATAAAGGAAAAGAAAAATGAAATATTGAAGAATGAATGAGATTTATAATTATTCATATTACTTATTCAGATTTATATGTATATATTCACATTACAACTTGAGAACAAACAATGTTTACTGCATTCCCAGGTTCAACAATTCATATGGAAAAAGATCATTAAGATATTTCCCTCCCAAATTATTCAATAGTTTACCAATTAATATTCGTGATTATATCAGGAAAGACATTTTCCATTACTTCATTACACATAATATACAAACTTAGTAAACCTGGTAAAAATAGATTTGTTAAATCATATCAAATTTTGGATTTTATTACTTTCTTAAAGCCTTATATTTATATTTTTTATTTATTTTATTTATTCTAGCATACAGACGGTTGCTTATTTTTCTTTGTTTTGTATTGTTTTCCATTGCTCGTAAAAACTCAGTTAACAAATAATTGTGTTACATCAGAGCAACCAATTATTTTTATAGTAAATTATTTATTACGCTTTTTTTTCTTTAGATTAATTTCCACCATAACCTTTTAATTTTCCCAATTCTTCTTTTTCTTAATTTCTTCTTTTTTGTAATTTGCATTATATAATTAATTTCCATTTTGTAATCTTGTAATAATTATATTATGTTGGCAACTGCTGAAAAACCCACAAGGTTTCGCGGGACCTTTATTTGGAACTTGTAAATGAATAAATGATTGATTTATTAAGATTGAAGAAGTGAAAAGCCTAAAAAGGTGAGATGTCCAAAGGTAAATTTCAGCAAGCAGACACACAATCAAAATAAAACTGTAAATAATGAAAAATTATATCAAAAAAGTGAATTTAATATTATCATTTTGAAAATTCTAGAAACGGACAAAAGATATTTTTATGATGGACATGTAAGATAAAAGGGCTTGATAATACATATCACATGGCATTTGGGTGTAAAAGCACATAAGCCTATTTTATATTAGTTTTTAAATCTTGCATAAGCATAAACAGAGGAGAAGGAGGAGGAGTAGGAGGAGGAGGAGGAGGAGGAGGAGGAGGAGGAGGAGGAGGAGGAGAAGGAGGAGGAGAAGGAGGAGAAGGAGGAGTAGGAGGAGGAGGAGGAGGAGGAGGAGGAGGAGGAGGAGGAGGAGGAGGAGGAGGAGGAGGAGGAGGAGGAGTTGGAGGAGGAGAAGGAGAAGAAAAAGAAGAAGAAAAAAGTAGAAAAAGAAGTTGAAGCATTTCTCAGTGTTAGTTTCGAGATTACTATCAACCTATTTGATAAACTAACATAACGAGAAGACTTTAATAAAATAATATTTCGTGAAATGTGGTCGCTTTGGGTTGGAATTCCTCCAAATTTGAGAAAAATCACCGTGTTTTCTATATTTTCCAAATATATTCGGTTTATAATCACCGTTGCTAAATGAAACACTTGCTGTTGAATGGTTACATATATATATAAACTGTAATGTATACATTATGACATGGTCGTAGATAAAATATATAAAGAAACAACGTTTAATAACGATCAACTAATAAAGAATATCGTAATGAAATGCTGGCGAAAACACTCAACAAAACTGTATTTAAAAAAAGGATAGCCGAGTGCCATAGGTATCTGTTCAATCAGAGATAAGCTACGAAACTCCTGGGCGCTCTTTGTAAGGGTGACCAATTGGATTGGCCAGCAAAAAAGACTGTACTCTGCAGTAAAATCACCTCCCGGTGGTTCGGAACGCACCTAAAACTGTAGTTCCGACTCATCAATCACTATCATTCAATTCATTTCCCACGCCTAGGTCTCAGACCTATGTGGGCTTCATCCTCCGGAAAAAAATAAAATGTATCAATCAATCCCAATTTCCCAATTTTTTTTTTTTTTTTTTTTGAAGGATGAATCCCACATAGGTCTGAGACCTGTGCGTGGGTAATGAATTGGATGATGGTGATTGATGAGTTGGACCTACAGTTTTAGGTGGGTTCCGAACCACCGGGAAGTAATTTTACAGCAGAGAACAGAGTCATTTTTGCTGGCCAATCCAATCGGTCACCGTTACAAAGATGACCAGGAGTTTCGTAGCTTATCTCTGATTGAACAGATACCTGCTACGGCACTTGGCTATCACTCCCCTCAATTATTACTGAACTTTGGAGTGCGGTATCACACTTATGATAAAACAACCCTTTCTATAAGACGTATTATACGCTATACTAGCGTAGCCTGGAAAAATTAGTTTGTACCCTAACAGAATCGAAGCTGCACTGTGCAAGCACCTGAAGATTTATGATAGAAGGAATAAAAAGGAAAATAAAATCAAAATTACAGAAAAAAAGGAGCACGCGTCTTCTAGATGAATTCTACATAATACGAGAGAAGCGTAATAATTTTTATACCTAGCAGCTGGGTTCTAGAATTAGGACAAAGGTTCACAAAGGAAAGGTGGTCCTTATTCTTAAGAAAGAAAGAGAGAGGGAGTGGGTGAGAGAGAGAGGGGAGTATTCTTAAGACCATTGAAGAGAAAGATCAGCTGAAAGAGAATGGGATAATCGAAGGATGCAGTTGGCAGATGTTCTTGTAGAATAAAGGAAAGAAAAGAGAGAGTCAGAGAGTGAAAGAAACGCGTGAATGAGAGATTGTAGAGAAAAGAGGAATGAGCGAGAGAGAGAGTATACTTAGAATGAGAGAGAGGGCGAACATGAGAAATTGTTAAGTATACTCGGGAAGCCGGCAGAATTTTGGCAATTCAAAGAAGGAGATCTTTTTGCTCGCCTTT
>OX418216.1:150216736-150433919 GCA_948455865.1 Conomelus anceps
CCCAACCACTCACAAATGTTATAGTCTTGTAAATAAAAAAGTGGTTGGGAAATTTAAAGACGAGACAAATTCAAAAATTATCACACATTTTGCTGGCTTACGGCCCAAAATGTATAGTTTTAAATATGTAGATGATGAGAATGAATTGTATAAAAACGTAGCTAAGGGTGTAAAGAAATCTGTTAAAGATCGCTGTCTAACATATGATTTGTACAAAAAATGTTTATTCGAAAGAAGCACACATTACGAGAGGTTCAATATGATAAGGAGCTATTGTCATAAAGTATATCAGATTGCATGTGCAAAAACAGCGCTCTCATGCTATGATGATAAAAGATACATCATGCCCAATTCGGTTGACACCTTGGCATGGGGTCATTATAGAATCCCCCAAGTTGAAGAAGGAGAAGAAAAAGGAGAAGAAGAAGAAGAAGTAGTAGAAGAAGAACCTTCCTCTCAAAGTGTGAGGCGGTGAGTGAGGAGAGGAGAAGTGAGGCGTGCTGCTTCACAAAAAGAGGGTGGCTAAAAATAGATTACCCACGCGACGCGTGGACGCGTGCCGAGGCAGTTGAGATATATCACACGTGTGTGATGTCGACAAAAATGAATGAACTTAGACATAGATTGGCACAAGAATTGCATTCTGTGCCAAGAGTACATTTTAATAGGAGAAAATATGAGATTAAAAGTGAGGTGGATCTGCTTCAGGCAGATTTAATTGATATGAGCTCGCTGGCGAGAGATAATTCAAATTTTACTTTTATTTTAGCTGTAATTAACTGTTTTTCTAAATATGCTTATTGTGTGCCAATAAAATCCAAAAGTGCCGGCTCTGTGTATGCTGCACTTGAACCAATTATTCGTAAAAATAAAAATGTTAAATTTTTTCAGACAGACCAAGGTACCGAATTTTTTAATACAAAAGTAAAAGCATTATTGGATAGGTATAATATTAAACATTACCATGTTTTTAGTGAGAAAAAAGCTGCAATAGTCGAACGTTTTATTAGAACTATTAAATCAAAAATCTATAAATATTTAACGCAGCATGGAACAAAACGATGGGTGGGGGCATTACCAACAATGGTTAAAGAGTATAATAATGCTTTCCACAGAACAATTCAAATGCGGCCATCTGATGTTCGCAAAAAACATCGAAATCATATAATAGCATCGCTTAATAAGGCGGCCAATGAGAACTTGCGTTTGAAATCTAAACGAATAAAACCGAAATTTAAATTGGGCGATGTTGTACGCATTAGTAAGTACAGACAGGTTTTCGACAAATCGTATAATATTAATTGGAGTGGGGAATTATTTATAATTCATTCAGTCTATCCGACTAAGCCACCTACTTACATCTTGCGTGATTTGAAAGGGGAAATAATTTCTGGCCGTTTCTACGAAGAAGAAATGAAAAAAACAAAGCTGGATGAGGAGGAGCAGAAAGTTTATTTAGTAGAGAAAATTATAAGGAAAAATAAAGATAAAATATTGGTTAAATGGTTAGGTTTCAGCGAACCTACATGGATCGAGAGAAAGAATTTACTAGGTTAAGAACTGTATTGTAAATACTATGTATTATATTGTAAATACTATGTATTATATTGTAAATACTATGTATTATATTGTAAATAAGCGAAATGTTGTATATTGGAAAAGAACTGAAAAATATTATCAATAAATTGATATAATATGTTGAAGCATGTGTTTTATTCAGTTATCCATTGACTATCATAGTGATACAATGGTAAAGGATACGACCATACCCATCATCAATTTTGATGAGGTTATTACAGGTAAACCGAACATTGGCAAGAGTAAAAATGGTAGTTTATTACCGCATAATGCACGCATTATCCTGATTGGAAGATCCAACAGTGGTAAGACAAATACGTTATTGAATTTGATTTTCAATAAAAACGGATTGAAATTTAAACATTTATACTTATTTAGTAATTCTTTGTATCAAGATAAATATGAATTTTTGAAAAAGGTGTTTTCAAAGATAAAATGTGTTACTTTTCATTTATCAGACAATACTGATATGATAAAGCATCCCAACAAAGTTGAGAGAAACTCTCTTGTCATTTTTGATGATTTACAATTAAGCAATGTACCTCAAATTCGTAATTACTTTACAATGGGTAGACATCGCGAAATTGACACAGCCTACTTGGTACAAAGTTACGGTGCGATAATGAAACATCACATCCGAGATAATTGCAACGTATTGATTATTTTTAAACTTGATCAATTAAATTTGAAATTAATTTATAGGGATTTTGTAGGGGAAGATATGAGTTTCAGTGAGTTTAGAAAACTATGTTGGGAGGTGTGGTCAAAAGGTGTTCACAAATTTGTTTCTATTTTTACTGAATGTAAGGCTGAAAATGGAAGATACAGAGAGCAATTGGATAAATTCATAAAGATTCCTTTGCAATGAGGTAACTTCGGTGTTTGCACGATTTTTTGTCATTCAACGTCGCGGCATTAATGGAGAAAGTTAATATGCGTAAGAAACGCGATCGTGCTGCTCCTACCGCAGCATCATCTGTTGGGGAGAGAAGCAGTTTAATAGATAGAATAAAAAAATTGAGAAAAACTATTATTGAAAAACACAGAAATTTATTGGGTTTTCAAACACAGAGTGAGGAATTTAATCGTAAAAGGTTGGAACCAATAATTACTCCATTAATTGAACTCAAAAAGAGCACAATCTCTGCCAATGAAACAGTAAAGCGCGAAAAAGAACACAAGGTTGAACCGCTGGTAAGGGAGAAGGAGAAGGAGGAGGAGGAGGAGGTGGAGGAGAAGGAGGATGGGGAGGAAGATGTAAATATTTCTGCTAATGATAAATCTGCTTTCTTTGATTCGACTTTGAATATTACTAACCGTCGCACTCGAATAGAAGAAATTTTAGACAGCTATTTAGGTGTGTTTCATAACGAGAAATTAGATAATTCTATTCCTTATGGTATACGATTTGATCATAAACAAAATTTATATTTTATCGGCGATGAGCCCGTAAGTTTTGATGATGTTTTTATAACTGTCGGCGAACAAAGGTTTAGAATGACTCATGGTTTGTTGGAGCTATTGTTTAACAGTAGGCCAAATTCAAATCTCTACAATAACAAAGATTTGGCGAAATATAAAAAAATATTATCACTGACATCTGTACATATTAATAACCAGGGTTACGTAATTCGCAATTCTGGTAAAAAATCTCAAATTATACAGAAACTTTTTCCACCCAAAAAACGTTCAAAGTATGGGAAGGGATTATTGAATTTTGTTAGAAATAAATCACGTGATAGAAACTACATATTCTGGGATGATGTTAACGAACTAGTCGAACGGTTATTTATTTTAATGGGTTCAAAAAATGCAGGAAATTCAGCTCACGATATTGAAATCGATTCGATATTACAAGAACTGCGAGAAGCCAGCTTTATACAGTAAAAAAGCGAGGACAGGCCGTGTTGGCGGGAAGCTGTTCAGTAGAGCGAAAGAGGAGAGAAAGAAATATGAGAGAGATGAGGCTGGGTGAAACCGGCTGTTGCGAAAGAGGAGGTTAGAAGGAATGCGGAGTGGGCGCCCCCTCACCCCTCTGCGAAACATCGTGTAAAGTGAGAATAGCAGACTAAAGACATGAGCTGGGGTGGTGACGTCAGTGCTGCCAGCGCGAGTCATCTTGACAAGCGTCACAAATCGGACCGTTGGAACCTCTCCGCTAAAGCGGGTGTACCGAGATGTTGATAATTAATTTCGACATTCGAACAATGAACACCGATCGATTCGGTAGGACGCATACAGTGCATGCGAAGCAATTAGAGGAGTTAAAAAAATTAGTAGCGAATTTTGACAAGTTGAAATTTGAATTGAGTGAGTTGAAGAAAGCTGTTTTAACTAGAACAGAATTTAACAATGAAAGAAGCCAACTTGTGTCGTTTGAAAATCTCAATAGTGGATTAAGTATAATTAACAATGTGTTGGAAAAACGCATGCATGATTTAGAACAGGTTGTTTTAACTAGGAGAGAATTTGAGCAGGAGAAGGCTAGTGTGCTGGTGAGTAGACATACCCTCAATAATGAGATGAAAATTATTAGCAAAGAGGCAAAGGCAGAAAGAGATAAACTACTCACTCGAGATGAATTCAATAGGGAAAATTTACTCACTAAAAAAGAGTTTATAATTGAAAAAGCAGGATTCATCTCATATGAACAACTTAACACAGCTGTAAAAATATCACAGGACCTATTAATGGATTATGTGCATAATAATCGAGATTTCAAGAGGCATTTAAATGATCTGATGTATAGATATGCCTATTATTTGATAGAAAAATGTGTAATGACTGCCAGAACGTTTGATTATAAAGAGTTGGAGGGACGAGGACTATTGCCAGAACATACTGTCAGCGAATTTCTTCGGCTTATTGGGATGGATGAGCCGACGATAAAATATGATAGTAGTTTGTTTTTACCTCCTCAACAAGAACGCCTATTACAACGCTATCAATCTAGGAATCGGGGAGTGTAGAAGCATTCTATTTCTGTGTACAGCCCCCCACCTGCTAGGCACGTGTTGCGACCGTTAAATTCTAAGGTTAATGACCTGAGAGCACGTCTCTCTCACACACACACACACACACACACATAAAACTTGTGCACGTGTTCTGCTTTTAAACGTTATGAAATAGTTTTTCACAGCAGGGGGCGGAAGTATTATTAATATCTGAAGCACTGTCCGGGGGTGGGGGGCAGGGGGGTATATTAACACTGCACGTGCGAAAGAGAGAGAGGGCTTTGAGAATCACAGCAGGAGGTAGCAGGTGTGCAGCCTCAATTAATAGCTAAATCTGGCGGCGGGGGCTGATGCTATTGCAAATATAGATATAGTAATTGCAAGCAGGTATATATAGATATATAATTGCAAGCATGTATATATAGATATAAAGCTGTATGTTCTATATTTATTGGGAACCTTCTGTGAGAGGTGGGGTCAGGGGGGATAGGTCCTCTCTCATTGGTGCTTGCGGGGGGTCCCCCTTTAATCTATTGGGAATAAAGTGGGGGCACATAGGGAAGGGGGTATGTGACCTTAAAAACAAAATGGCTGACTGGGGCAGGGGGGAAGGGGAGGGTGTTTACAAAATGTCTGACCTGGGGGAGGGGGAAGGGGGGTGGCCACGCCCCCCTGTCTTCTGATTGGTCGCATCAGAATCGGCCTTATTACCTACTCACCTATAAGTGATTTCTGATAAGCTTTCCATTACTAAAAGACACCTTGAGGAATAAAATTACATATTTCATATTTCAATCTAGTTTTTCAAAATATTTTTTTTTAAATTGAAATTTTTGCAGTTAGAAAATGTATTTTGAAAAAACTAATTGCTTGATTGGAGTAAATAAACATGTGATTTTATTCCTCAAGGTGTCTTTTAGTTGCAGAAAATTTATCACAAGTTTAAAATCACTTTTAGGTGTGATCAATTGCCCCCAAAAACCGAAAAATTTCAGCCATGTACCCCCATATATACAAAATAGTTAATAAAAAACAAATGTTCTCACAGCAATAGATTACATTTCAAAGCCTTAATAACATCCAATACAAGAAAAATTGATAAATAATTATGACCAAAACCCCGCGTACAGCCTTAGAGAAAACATTTCATATAAACATAGGTCCGGAAACGCCTCGTTACAGAAATAAAGTGAAGTTAACGAAATTGAGTGTGCAGCTATTTCTAACAACTTATTTAATAATAAAAAAGAAAAAATCATCTCTAGTGCCTTAATTCATATGAAAATTGGATAGGTTGAAAGAAGCTAAAAAATCCAATTAAACCAGTTATAAGACGATAACTAGTGTCATTATTGAGATATTTCGCAAATTACAAAATGGCTTTAAAAATAAAATATTGGTTTAAGAACTGCTTTAAAAATTAAGTGGCGTTAAAATCCTCCAAAAGTGGATTAACCTGGTTATTTGTCGATGAACCAATACTTTTCTCACAATGAAAATGGTATAGAATCCAATCCAGAAAATACAATGTTTTATCACTTAATAGCTAATGATTTTGAATTAAAAGACGCTAAAAGCTCTTAAAATAGAGGTTTATTGCTTAAAACACATTGATTCTGCTCTCAGCTTTTATTTTATGTGTTTGATCCAATCCTGATCCCCTTGATCTTTAAACTTTGGGTACATTCTAGGCTATTTCGACATTTCATTTTCATGATTGCGGTATTTACAATTAATCAAGGTGAAATTATTTTGGCAAATTTTGTAAAATATCTCAAAAATAACGGTATATCTTTTTTAAATCTTTCACATAGAATCTATTCAATTTACCCCATAAATGGAGGCCCTAGAGATTTCAGTTAAGTAAAAATTGATAAAACTAACTGTCAACTTCAGTCATCTTTAATCCTGTAATAAAGCGTTTCCAGACCTATGTTTATACGTGTATCAGTACAGATAGTGTTAACGTAGTTTAAACTGTAGATTTTTAAGCTCATACATTAACATACTGAAATAAATCTATATAAATAAAATTAGAGTTTTTTCTGTACATTTATCAGAATTATATATTTTTTGGTTATTTTTACGTTTTATACATTAAAGAAGCCGAAACAAGTCTTATCTCAATTTCTGTGTGTCTCTGTCTGTCACGGCCCCGAAGGCATTTTACGCGGCCTTCTCCTGAAAAACGAGAGCATGGATCGGGATTTAAGTTATTTAACAGTATTGAAAACTCTATTGACAATGTCTTTAGCTATAAGAAACTAAATTAACTTTTTTTTAACAGAATAATAAACGTTTAAAAACTAAGTATTGTGCGATTTTGGATAAATTTCTTCTAAGTTTTATTACCACATAAGAATGTACTGTAGTTTTCATATAATTTGGCAGCAGTTGGGTTCAGATCTAGCAAATCCTCCTATCTTCTACACGCTGCCAAGTTATATGAATACTACTGTATGTATATAATTA
Organism: Conomelus anceps; assembly: GCA_948455865.1. NCBI lineage: Eukaryota > Metazoa > Arthropoda > Insecta > Hemiptera > Delphacidae > Conomelus > Conomelus anceps. Next base: position 150,223,741 of record OX418216.1, read on the forward strand.
TGAATTCTAAAACTGCTGAACCGATTTTTATAAAATTTCAGGCATAATGTAGAATAGTCCCGAGATAGTTCCTGTGAAGGTTGGGAGTTCAAAAGTCCTCGCTGAAGGACACAAAAAGGATACATCTATCCTTAAAGGAACAGCTGATAGAAATCAACAGTTTTTAATCATATGGTGGGCCCTTAGTGGCGTTATTTACGCTGTCTGCAGACTTGTGTAGTCGGAGCATTGCAGTCATGTAGGAAACATATGACTGGTGAATCAAAGCTTAGCTTATGTTTCATCCATTACTTCTTTGGTGGAAAAAAATTTCTAATTTCAATTTATCTAAACAAAAATTAACATTTTAGGAAGGGGCGGTTTGTGCTAGGCTCTTGGGAATTCGCCAGGTAGCACTATTATAACTAAAATACCGTTGCAACGCACGGGTGAACCGCTAGTACGTACTGTAATGCATACTAGATAGATATGGTCGTAAACTATCGTTAGATTAAACCAAGGTTCAATTAAACTCAGTTTAAACCCTGATAGTGCATACAGTTCTTCAGCCCAGCCCTATTTACCTACAGAACAGCTGTTAACCGAATAAATTCAAACCCTTTTTAAATGGTTTTCTCCGGTGTTTTCAGGCACCAGACCCTTGTGGGATTGGGCTTTTTTTTGAAGGGCACCTGCCAGCTATGAGAGCACCAGAGCTGCATCTGTCAGGAAAAGGGCCTGCCTCATCAACAACAACAACAACAAAAAGTATAGGCTCATTCAAGGCTGCTATATACAAATATATAGATATGTATAGAAGAGAAGGGTGTAAGAAGAAGAAGAAGAAGAAGAAGAAGAGGAAGAGGAAGAGAAGGAAAAGAAGAAGAGAAAGAAGAAGAAAAAGAAAAGAAGGAAGAGAGGAGGAAGGAGGGGAAGAAGAACTTGAAGTGGGAAGAAGAGGAGGAAGAAGATGAAGAAGAAGAAGAATAAGCAGAAGGCAGGAGAAGAAGAAGAAGAAGAAGAAGAAGAAAAAGAAGAGGAAGAAGAAGAATAAGTGCGAAGAAGAAGCAGAAGGCAGGAGAAGAAGAAGAAGAAAAGGGTCCGGAACGGAGATTTAAAGGGCCTGTCGGATACAGGAAGCTATAGATTCCCGTGGGAGCGAACGCGTTGCGACCTCTTTTACCTTTTCCTGCTCTCATCTAACATCGAATATTTTGTTTGCGATGAAGAAGAATACACTGCAACCAGTTTCCAGCTGCTTTACACACAAAACTGCGACTGTGGGAAATTGTTGCAGATTTCACGTTAAGGGCTGCAAATTTTGTTATGTATTTTTTTTTCAACAAGCCCACGAAATATTGTGCACTAGCATTTTCCCCGGTCTTGCCCGGAAATCCAGTATGGAGTTTTTCTTTCCTGGTAGATAACTTGACCCGTCCCAAAATTACGAATTTGGGAAGGGTGAGTCAAATAAAAAACAGTTCATCTTTTAAAAAGATGAATTATGAAATAAACTGGTTTTTGCACTGATGATATGAGTTTTGATCGTTTTTTAAAAGTAAAATACATTTTTAGCAACTTTGCAGCTCTACCCACCAGCATAGTTTTCTGTTTAGTTCTTTAGATAAACGTATTACAGGAAAAACTCAAAGCACACAAAATACGCGCATGACACTGGGTAATTAGCAGCTGTAATAATGATACACAGCTAATCTTTTGCTTTGGCTTACGTCAATCGAGGAATGATCTATATTGTCACCATAATGACGTATCATGTATCTGTTGTTCTATGAGCTTCCTGCATGTAAACACGTTTTCAAACAGTAATAGTTTCCATAAGTGGAACTTGACCATTCATTTTGAAAAGTCTGAAATAGCCCAGGCAATGAATGTTTTGTGTCGTAACAAATTAGGGGGAAGCTGAATTTTTGCAGGATGTTAGTATACATAGTACTTACTCAAAAAAACCAAAGTCCCGACCCCCACCCCGCTTGCTCCCCCACCACCCCCTATCAACATTGCAAGAACAGTACTTCAGTTAAAAGCTTATAACTCGGAAACTAATTAAGGTATCGTTGTGATTCTCATCTCACTTAATACTCAATACCATTCTCTAAAAAATATGTCATACATTTTCTATGTAGATAGCCTAGTTTTTCAGTAAAAATATAGTTTATAGAAGAAAATGTCACCACGAACCACAAAAATCAACTTCAACTGATCATATCTTTTTTAATATCGCGTTATTGGTTGTGTCGTTCCTTACAAAACTTATAGATAATTTAATAAGCTTTAAAATTATGTGTCTATTGATTACTATCGTTCAAGTTATGGCGTCATAGTGAGTGATGAAATAGTAGCGGACACCGCGTCGCCGAACCCTACAGCACTGTGTATTGCATGGCGCTTGGCTATCCAGCCCAATCCAATAAATAATTAACGTCAGACAAGCAAGACTATATAATGCCAATCAGTAGTACACGTTTAAAAGTACATTTTCCGAAAAGTCCCCAAAAATCCCTCCTCAAAGTTGAAAATGTTTCTAATTATTGGAAATTCGATACCGGTATCTCTGTAACTAACTATCGAACAGAGTTGATTCTTCTTCCATAATATCAGTCATATAATGTTCTGCAATAAATGTGCTGTTCACTTTGCCGGTAAACCTGATAGTTTCTTAGCCGGTAAACCTGATAGTAAATTGAAATATCTTCAAAAGAGAATTCTATCAACTAGATTTTTCATTATTTAGGGGAACATTTTTGTATGTCAATTTACAGAAAATAGCGTTAAATAGAAGTTATAGAACTTATTTTTATGAATCCAAAGATGTGTATAACAGCATACTGACGATTAGAGATGATGATTTGTTTGATGAGAGATGTATGAGGAGGGGGGTACCCATCCGCTAACATCTGTCGCACTCCACCTTTATGTTCTCAGCTATTCGAGGCTATTTCAATTCATATGTAAAATGTCACATTTGACCGATAATTTGGAATTGTACTTGAATGGGCACTATAGGCTTCCCTTATACTAAATTACTTTGTAAAATGATGATTTATTATTTATTATTTAGGTGGTTCGGAACCCACCTAAAATTGTAGGTCCAACTCATAAATCACCATCATCCAACTCATTACCCACGCACAGGTCTCAGACCTATGTGGGCTTCATCCTCAGAAAAAAAATAGTTATAAATTGTAAACTACTGAAGAATAAATCGCAAAATTGGTCTCAAACTGTAGGTATCATCTTTTTCTTTCATACCCTCAGTAAGAGAACTGCTGAAAACACGTTTTAAATCAAGGTAAAAAATTTTATATGTAGCCAAAATTTTGGTAATTTTCCAGGTTTTCCGATATTACAGCCACACCATGAGTTAACCAGGGAATAAACAGGATCCCTTTCTTGTGGACAATACAATTACCCAAAACTGGGTACCAAGGGCAGACGTGTAGCATGAATAGATTCTAAGTTATAATCATAGATAAAGTTGAAATTTCAATTTTTTTTTCATAATCTTTCCACATTTTGAATTACAATAACTGAAAATTCATGCATGATCCAAAGATGCCACTGGTATGTTTTTGAATTTAGGCTACATATAGAATAGGGCGGTAATGGGCAAACTACGGCCCGCGAGCTAGCCCAAAACATGATTTCGAGTGAACACTAAAATCACACATGCAAATTAAGTTATAAGAAATATATGAAATATAAGGTAAAAAATATATTTTTCATTGCTAAATTAGGATAACGGTTATTTATTCATTTATCTTTTCGATTTCGCAGTACAATATTATCGCATCTCAGTTTGCTCTCAGTGTTTAGATATGAGTTAACTTACTGTTAATTGTTACGGGTTCTATGTCTAAAATAACGCTGGCAACACTTAAATTTACATTCGCACTTTATTTACACAAATAATCACAACACTCACTGTTCAGTAATGTCTTACAGAAAAATAAGCAATTAAAAACAGATAACACGATATTGTTTAACTGATAATGAGTTTTCAATAAACTGTACAAGAATCAATCACTAAAAGTTAAAAGGCCGATCTAAAATTAATTAATAACTGCACAATAAACTGTCCAATAATATTCAAAAAGAAACGTCGAAAAAGAACACTTAACTTACATAGCACTAGTCCGTAATACAACAAAAACTATTCAGTAGCTCACTGGTATGAATTTTAAGCAGGAAAAAGAATTGTCACTAACAAAGGCACAGAGAAATAATTATCACGTATATATAGAACTGTCACAACTTGTTTATCACGATGGAATTTCAAAGACAACTGAACTAATTTTCAAATGCGTTCGCCTTAAATAGGTTTGTCAACAATCGAGCAATTTCTACATTTTTCTATCATCTTCTGAATAAATAAATCAAGGAAACTAGCACCTTCCACAATATTCGATAACATTCCATTAATGTCTAATCAAACAAATAGAACATTCTACTAATTACCAAGTAAACACTATAAAAGTGTCAAAAGCAGTGTAATTAATGGCTTAAAAGTAAACATCATAGCAGATAACACCGAGAACCATTGTCTTTTCTTTCCTTCAACTCTCTCCAATTTCATATCTGCTACACTACCCCCACCTTAAGAGATTGTTCTGTCCCAGAACAAAAGCACTTAGTTTGGATCTGCTCTGGTTACTGGCTGGCTCCTCATTGGTCTTCCAAGGGTTGTAGATGCAGATGGTAATCTGGACACCAGTGGATTCGAACACCTCTTCCAGCATTGGCTTCACAATTGTCCAATCCAGGCCATCATATCTGCTTCCAAGCCGTGGTATGCCAAGTTTCCTTACTCCTAGTTGTTGCATTCTGTCCCTCAGCTGAACCAAGCAAGTCCACAATGTGTCATATGATGCCTTCATCTCAGGCTGTCCCTTAGTCACCAGGTAGAAGAGATGTTGACCGTGCCGCTGCAGATGAAGAACATTTCCTTCCTTGGGTCCTTGTTGTTCCAGATCTCCAAGATCACCAAACTTCTTCCTGAAGACTGTAGCAATGCCTTGAGATTCCACTAAGTTGCTGGTGACACAATGCGCCAGTGCATACTCCTTGGGCAGAGTGAACAGATCCCTTTCACATGTCTGGATCATTTTCCCAACTGTTGTTGAACTGCAATCATCAGTAGACTTCTCTGGTGATATAGTATGCAGAACCTGAGCTGTGTGTTCTTCCTCAGCACCATTGCTATCATGAAATGGAGTCAAACGATTGAAATGTACTATTCTTGGCTTCCCTCTTGGAGGTTTTCTTATCCGGTATACCACATCATTGATCCTAGTCACAACTTCAAATGGTCCTTCCCACTGATTTTGAAGTTTTGGAGAGTAGCCACGAATTCTCCTTGGGTTGTATAACCAGACTAGGTCTCCTGCTTGGTATCCACCCTGGTCAGCTTTGATGTCATACTGTTCCTTCATCTTCAGGCTTGCTTCATCAAGATTGGTGCAGACTTTCTCATGAGTCTCATTCATGTGCTTCCTCAGTTGGGTGATGTAATCTTCCTCCTCAAATGTCTCACCAGGCTTGCTTCCAAACTGAAGATCACAGGGTAGTTGTAGATCTCTACCAAAGAAGATGCGAGCAGGTGTTTCCCTTGTGGATTCATTAATGGAGCTACAATATGCCATCAAAGAGAAATGGAGATGTTGATCCCAGTCATGCTGATTGTCTGAAACCACTTTCCTCAGATATTGCTGCATGGTCCTGTTCATTATCTCTACCATGCTATCTGACTGTGGGTGCAATGGAGTGGTCCGTGTCTTCCTGATGCCCATCAACTCACACACTCTGCTGAACACTTCTGACTCGAAGTTTCTCCCTTGATCTGAGTGCAGCTCCAATGGCACACCAAAACGACTGAAGAACTGCTTTATCAACATATCAGCCACTGTGATTGCTTCCTGGTTAGGTAAAGCATATGCTTCAACCCATTTACTGAAATAATCCATGACTACTAGGATGTATTTGTTTCCATCATTAGTTGTGGGAAATGGTCCAGCAATATCAATAGCCACATGCTCAAATGGTGCCCCAACATTATAGGTCTTCATTGGTGCCCTTTTCTTCCTTTGTGGACCATTGGCCACTGCACAAGTTGTATATTTCTTACACCAATCTCTGATGTCCTCCTTCATGTTAGGCCAGTAGAATCTTTCTCTGACTTTTTCTAATGTTTTGTGTAGTCCAAGATGACCACCAGAACTTCCATCATGCAAACTTCTCAGTACTTCAGGTATGCGGTTGTTTGGGACAATTACTTGTTGCCTTTTCTGGTCCCCTGCTGCATTTTCAATCACCCTCTCAAGGACACCATCATTTTCAATAATAGAGTCCCACTGTGCCCAATAGGTCTTGACACTTTGAGATAGAGGTGCTATTTCCTGCCAAATTGGTCTTCCATGTCCTGAATGTTTCCAATCCCAGAGGTGCTTCAAGACAGGATCTCTTCTCTGGTCTTCCTGCAGCTTGTTGCTCTCCCAAAGATCAGCAATTACAGTAGTTCTTGTCGAGATGCCTTCCTTGTGGTCATGGTGGGAACAGTGCTTACAATCTTCTTCACAGGGTCTCCTTGATAGAGCATCTGCATTTCCATGACTGATCCCTGCTCGATGAACTGATTCAAAATCATACTCCTGGAGTTGTCAATCCAGTGTGCCACTTGTCCTTCAGGAGTTTTGAACCAGAGTAGCCACTTCAGTGCTGCATGGTCTGTCCTCAGGAGAAAATGTCTTCCATAAAGATATTTGTGGAAGTGTCCAACAGCCTTAACCACTGCTAGAAGCTCCCGGCGGGTGACACAGTAGTTGCGCTCAGGTTTTGACAGAACTTTGCTGAAATATCCAATTACCTTTCCACTCCTTCCTGCTCCTGAGAAAGTACTCTTCCAATGGCCACATTACTGGCATCTGTATCCAGGATGAGTTTTCCTTCTGCCTTAGGGTAACCAAGGATGGGGGCATCAACCAGTGCTTGCCTCAGCTCATTTTTTTTTATGTAGATTACGTCTTGGAGACTCCAGTTAAGGAGTATAAGACAAGTCAGATCAACAATTATACACAAGATACCATAATTACTTCAATTAGATGAGATGAGGCTTAACTTTGATGTGGAAGGAACTCTTGTACACTATAAAAAGCTCTATCAACTAAATATTTTTTCAATTGTTTTTTAAATATTTCTATATTTTCAAGACTCTTCAAAAACTGCGGTAGCTTGTTGTAGAATATCCTACCAATATAACTAGGTTTTTGTTTGAATAAGCTACTATTATGACTCACCAAGTGATAATCTCCTCTGCTTCTTGTATTATAATCATGTACATCAAGATTTTGGTTAATATCTTTTGTTTTTACATATGAAGTAGCTTCATACACATATAAGCAGGGTACAGTTAGGAGACCAAGTCTCTTGAACAACGGCCTACATGAATCTAATCTATTTACTCTTTCTATACACCTAACCGCTTTCTTTTGGATCTTAAACACCCTATCAAGATTTTGTTTTGATGAATTACCCCATACTAAGATAGCATACCTAATATGTGACAGTAAGAGCCCATGGTAAGCTGTAAAAAGTAACTTTTTGTCATTCAATCTAGCAAGCTGTCGCAGGACAAATACCCCAGATGAAATTTTACAACATATTTTCTCAATGTATGGAGCCCAGGTCAAACGTCTATCCAACAAAACTCCTAGAAATGCAATTTTTTCTTCCTGGTCTAATTGATTATTGTTTACAAACACGTTTATAGCCCTATCTTCATTTAAATTATGTTTGTTTTTGAATTGAAGGTATTGGCATTTTTTACTATTTATAGTTAATTTCAACAGATTTAAGAATTGGACAATGGACTGCACACCTATATGGGAACTTATTTCTAAATTATCTAGAATGGAATTGCTGAAAATGAGTGATGTATCGTCTGCAAATAAGAAAGCTCTACCACTAATTAATTCTTTAGGTAAACGGTTGACATATAGCAAAAAAAGCAATGGACCTAGTATTGAACCCTGAGGCACTCCAGCTTGGACCTCTAATTTATTAGATTTATTCTTTACTATACTATTCCCAACTACTGTAGTTAGTTCTACACATTGTTTTCTCCCAATAAGATATGATTCAAACCATTTCAGTTCAACCCCATTTACGCCTACATTTTGCAGTATTTCCAGTAAATTTCTATGATTAACACAATCAAATGCCTTAGAAAGATCTAAGAATATTGCAGTAGCTTTATCACCTGAATCTATTATATCTATTAGTTTTTCAACTAGAGAAACTATGGCTGTCTTTGTTGATCTCCCTTTCTGGAAGCCATGCTGTTCATCACAGATAAAGTTAGCTTCTTGAAGGTGTAGAAGTAATCTATTTAGAACTACTCTTTCAAAAATTTTACTTATTTAAATTACATTTAAAATACTAATGGGCCTATAGTTTTCCACCTTTTCTCTATCACCACTTTTGTAGATTGGCAAGATCTTCCCCTCTTTCAAATTATCTGGAAAAACACCTTGTTCTAATGAATGATTGATCAGATGAATCAAAGGGTCTAACAATTGATCTTTACATTCTTTCAGAATTTTACTGGATACCCCATCCATTCCTACAGTTTTTTTATTATTTAAACTATCAATGATATTTGACAACTCGTCTTGGAATACTTGGTGGAAACTTAATTCGTTCTGAATCCCCTCAGTATGAAACATGTTTGCATAACTAATAACTGTATTAAGAGATTTTTGAAGATTCCTAGCAACCAGTTGATAATATTTGTTAAAGAAATTACAAATGTCTACAGTCTACACTATCATCAATATATTTGTTATTTTCGTTAATTATTCTGGGGACACTAGTATAAGCATCCACATGAGCTTCTTGCCTATTTTTGTTTATTACATCCCACACTGCTGTGTTAAAGTACACACTATTATTCAAAATTTCAGCTGTTTTCTTACATTTCGCTCTTTTCACTTCTATTGTATAGTTTTTCTCTAGAGCTTTGTAATTATCTTCACTTAACATATTTCTAGATAGTTTGAATTCATCATATGCATCTTTAACCCTATTTCTTTCTGCAAGGATATCATCAGTTATCCACTCTTCGATTTTGTCTAATTTGTTTTTTACAGGGACTTTTCTAACTGGACAACTCATAGTAATATGAAACCTTAAAATATTAATGAAACTATCATATTTGTCATTTAAACTATTGCTATTATAAACCCTACTCAAGTTTTCTTGTAGCAGATTCTGCTTCAAACAATCGATATTCCCCTGTTCACATTTTTGAATTTCTTTCATTACTCTACTCTTTTTAATCGATTTATGACCTTGCAACCCCACCTCTAAGATTTGATAGTCATGATCAGATAGTTCCAAGCCGCCTAATCTTGTTTTAGAGTAATCTATATTAGTAAGGATGTTATCAATTATTGTTTGTGATGCTCTTGTGACTCTGGTATATTCATGAACTTTTATTTCCAAGTTATTCATGTATATAATATCCCTTGAATCTTCTGTCATTTTATTCTGTGTTGCAAAGTCTGTATTGAAATCTCCCGCTACAATAACGTTTGTAAAACGAGTAGTAGTAAACTCTAAAAGCCTATTGAATAGTTCACAAAAATTGTTCCATTCCCCATTTGGTGACCTATAAATACCTAACACCGCTACTTCGAAATTATTGTCGATTTTTACTCTCAAACCAGTAACTTCTAAATCCATTTCCACAGCAAATTTCTCTGCATATTCTAAATTAAATGTTTGCATATACTTAGCATTTTTAGTGAAGATAGCTACTCCCCCACTTCGATGAGATGTCCTGCAATACGACGTTTTCAATGAATAGTTTGGAATATTGAGTTGTGACAATTCATCTTCTTTTAAACCATGCTCTGTGAAAATAGCTACATCAGGAGCCTCTTCTTTAAAAAATACTTCGATTCTATCTATTTTGTTACAAATGTATTGCATATTCTGATGGAACACAGTGAGTACCGGTACTTCCCTATCATCCCTTATTACTTTATCGTTGCTTTTGCATATTGAAGTAGATTTACTTAATCTCTTGGAATCTTGAGAGCCTATCAGATTGCTACAAGAGTTCCTTCCACTAATGCTATCCTGATTTTTTGATCGATTAACGTCTTTTAATACAATTGAAGATATGAATTTATCATTTGAAACTAGTTTCCCTTCCCGGTTTTGAGCCACTTTACTAAAAAAGGTTAGTTAGATGATTGTTTAGGAGAATTATTGACAGTAGATTGCAAACGACTTTCAATCAGCTCTGCCAGCCTATTACAAAATATTACTTTGCCAGATTGATTTAGATGTAGACCATGATTAGTGAAGTTTTGTTTTTTCAGCCTTTCATTTAGAAAACAAATCCCCAACTGCTTATAATTCTTATTTTTTAGGCTGTTGATTGTATTATGAATTGATTTATTTGTTGACTTAATGGCTTCATTTAGCTCTGGCCTATCAAACCTATACGGAATTGTACTTATTATTACAATCGTTTTTTGGCTGAGTGGCACAATCTCTTTAATTTTTTCATTTATTTCAGGAAGATGTTTTAGATTAGGTTCATTTATATTGTTTGAGCCACCCAGTACTATTAGAAAATCGTTTTTACCAAAATCTTTAGTTTGTTCCTGTGCTGACTCTACGATTGCGTTTATAGGGGCACTTGGTTTGAAAAAGCTCTGAACTTCATACTTATTTTTTAATTTTTTATTTAGTAGGTCACTACAGTCTCGTCCATGACTGGATGTCAAGAGCAGTACTCTACCTTTCCTATCGTTATTTGCCCTTACTTTAGTTTTGGTTGCTGTTTGCAAAACCTGACTATACGTTTTAATTTGACCAATTTTCATGATTTCCCCATTTCTTTTAGGTTTTAATTTTTTTGTATTGATCAGAGGTTGAGATCTTATATTAGCTAAGTTTATTTTTGATTTTAATATTTCGATTTCCTCTGACATAGACCTACATTGACTCGTGAGATTTAGTATTTCAGTTTTATGGTCTTCCTGCTTGAGTCATCTGTCATCTGTTGATGAATTATTGAGTCCTTTCGGTGGCAAGTAAGATCAGCTGATTGTTGTTGACAAATCAACATAATTTGCCAACGATTCAAAAACAAGTTAATCTAGTAGAATTTTGTGCTCAAGTGTATGAGTGATACCAATTTGATAACCCAGTATGTGCCGGATAATTCCAAGACTGAATTCGACGTTCTGCTGTCTATTGAATTTGCCATTCGGTATAGCTCTATGCACTCTATTATTCCTGCTCTACTTTGGATTCAGACTGATCAATCTGTTCTCAACACAATGCCATTCCCACAGAATGTCAGGTTACGGCTTCAACCACTCTGAAGGTTCCAACAACTCTGAAAACTACAATATGTATTCTACAGGCTACAACAATTCTGAAATCAACTTGAATTCTGAAGGCGACAACAGAACTGTAATCTACTTCAATTCCGAAGGCTACAACAATTCTGAAATCTACTTAAATTCTGAAGGATACAACAGTTCTAGTATAGAAAGCGACTCACACTACAGCAATTCTGAAGAAGCAATCGCTCATAACTCAACGGGCGCTTACCGCTATTTTTCAACGCATTACTATCAAATATCTGTGCCGTACATCAAATGCTGTGACAAACGTTTGGGTAGATTGTTCTGGGCAATCGACTATATCATAATGTTTGTTGTAACTTTTATACTTTTCATTGCATTTGGATATTTGAGCGACAAATTGTTAAAGTTTGCTATGATTGTTTTTGCTTTGGCATGTGTTGTGGATATAGGTTTCAGAACCGTAGCTATACTAGCTCCAGTTATCACCAGAAGAGATCAGAGAAAACCCGCATGGAACCAGTGGGATTGCTATATTGAAGAGGGATTGCTGTTTGTGTCCTATCTATACATGCTTATAGTTATCAACAGCTATTACTTCATGATAGGTTAGTTTTCAAGATTAGAAAAACGTTTTTCAATGTTTATTGTTCAAAAACTGATATCCTAACAGTATGCTCGTAAGTTACAATCTTTTTGAATATTTGTTTATTTATTCACTTGTTTTGAACAATAGAAAGTTTAAGCAATGCTAGGGCTCTGAAATATTTGAACTAATTGATCATGAAAAGTGGATATAGAGATTTTCTGTTTATTTGTTCAAAACAAAATATATTTTTTCAGAATGTTTACTTATGACAATCTTTTTGAATAGTTGTTTAATTATAATTGACTTGTTTTCTCTCCTCAGTCAATTATTTCGGTGGGGTAGATATGGAAGTGCAGCCAAGAAACCCTTAATTTCTAGCCAAGTGGATTAACTTTCTTAATGACTAATTAATTTGTGCTTTTTTTATTTATTCTTTTATTTGAGAATGAAGCCCACATAGGTCTGAGACCTGTGCGTGGGTAATGAGTTAAATGATGGTGATTGATGAGTCTATCAATATATAGGTCTATGCAGTGGCGTAACGTACACCCCCGCAGACCCCGCGGCGCGGGGGGGCCCGGGCTATAAGGGGGCCCGGAATGAAAATATATTTTTTCAAGAAATGGCCCGTGCCCAGACTGAAATAAATTTTTTTTCCAAAAGAAATAAAACTGAAACACTGAAGGAAGAAAGAAAGAATGAATGGGCTAAATATTGTCAGGCCAATGTTTATTGTTTACTTTATCAATTAATTCCCAGATAGCAGATAATTCGCAGATAGTGAAGGAATTCAGATGCAGGATGTTGTGACTTCGGGAATGGAGACATACCGAGGACAAAACACTCTTCAAACAAACTTATCTAGACTGTTATAAATCATGACGGCTATGTCTCCACAGTGCAAATATTAGAGGAAATTAATATTATTTTCCCATCGAATTCTTCAATGTATATTAGCATTTTATACGAAGTAATGGAAAGTGGGGGGTTGTGTAGAAATTAAAGTCAATATTTTTCTTCTTCATACAGTATTTTGAATTCAGTCTCTTTTGAATCGTCCTGTTGGATACACGTGTCCGGTAAATTGGCCTAGAGTAAACCGTATGTTTATTCATTATTGAGTTCGTGATCGTGAATTTTATTATTTGGAGTGCCATTTTTATTTTCATTTCTATTCTATTTTTCAACATGCTGCGTTTATGGTATTGTGATGTTGTACGGTCATGCTTTAGTTATTTCTATTTTTTATCGACTAGTACATTTTTAAACAATATGCTCAGAAGGAATATTTATACCCTTGATATATCGGATAAATTACGTGATTATTGTATAAGTATATAAATAATAGTTTTGGAACAATTGTCAGTTCTCCCAACGCAGTTGAATTTTTTTCTTATAATAGGATCAAGTACTGTATAAGTAGTTTACGTTTTCTATCTTCTGTCTCTTAAGAATAAATTTCTTAATTTTTTTCTCTTTTCCTGACTTAGTAATTTCGCGGTAATTTAGATAAAATGCCTTTTTATTAAAAATTGAACCTGTGTCCGTGACTGCAAATGAGGCGAATTTTGAGAGAACACATTTTCTGGGAAAAGGAGCGAAGGTGCTAACAAGGAGGATGTGAATATGGATCCTATGGAAGACATCAATTTCAAGGTTTCTAGGTTTCAAGATTAATTATTTATAATTTAATCAACTCACAACTATTTCCATCTTTCAGAAGCCCGCACGCTACAGCCCAAATCATTAGACTTGCCCCCCTTGAAACATGATTGAATTTTAAAATTTAATTTATAAAAAGGTATTTAATTATTACATAATTATAACTGCCCACAAAATAATTATGCAAGTTTTTCAGGGAGGGGTGGGGGTGGCAAGGGTGAGGGGGGATATTTATATGATTTTGAGGGGCCCGGAAAATCGGTTGCGGGGGGGCCCAACTGGAAAATGTTACGCCACTGGGTCTATGTACTGGGATCTGAAATATTTGAACAAATTAGTTCCAACTTTGCAATAGAGAAACTAATATAACGTCTGGAGTGGTGACTGGAGGGAAAAGTCGTTGTGGATAGCGATGTCTAGACCAAACTTGCATAAAAGATTAGACTTGCCCTCTAAACTTCTCTCACTTCCTCACTCTCACTCTTTTTTATCTTTCTCTCTTGTTCAGCCCTACCATGACCCTAACACTTATTGAGTAATGAGCAACCAGACCTGTTCATGAAGTAAGAACCTGTCCAAAAGAGTGTTGTCAGCCAGACAGAGGGTCTACTCCAAAAGAGTGGGGTTCTTTTTCCCTCCATAAATATTTAGAGTATTCTTCCGATATGCAGAGTGTCCTGTAACTCCCGTAGAAGTGTACTGAACTTCTAATGTACGGTACATCAGAAGGTAATCGAATGGTAAAAAAAGTAAACCAAATATATACGCAAGCATTAATTATTATTAGTGCAATACATACAAATTACTTGAATTTTTACAAAAATGCTCAAAATGGCTTCCTCGCTTAGGCCTAATACTAAATGCATGACTTGAAGTAGCCTGTATTCATTTCAATGGTGTCTAGATTTGTTGTTGTTATACTATCTGGGAACTGGGATGCCACCATGCAGAAACCACCATACTTAATTCATACTTAATTCCCCTAAGCCTCATGACGCACCCCCCCCCCCCAAATTTAGCACCAACCCCCCCCCATAAATTATCCCCCCCCCAAAAAAAATGCGAAAAAAGCTTTAAAAAAGAAGATTTTTATAACTATTGAAAAAATTCAAACCCAGTCGATAATATACAAAATGTATGTATATTTCTTGAGATTCTTTACATAGGTAACATTTTTTTGTAAAGGTAAAAAAGAAATATCAATGAAATGAATATATGAACTTCTGCTCAATAAACTTAATTGCAAAATAGCTAAATAAGAATTTGAACCTAAATGGTTTTTAAACAGTAAAATATTATTACAAATACACAATGTTCAATAAAAATGAAATACCTATAAGTTTATGTTCGGTGTACCAATTACATTAAGGTTAAATAATTCTACAAAGTTGTTCCTTTAAAGGAAGTGAAAACAATGAGTTAATAACTTCATTTGTAAAACACAAAAATTCAAAATACTAAGTCATTTATTGGACAGTAATTAAACAACAGGTTATTTACTTAGTGTAGTATCTTGGGAGAATTTATGTAAGGATGAAATACATAAAAGGCACACATTTCATGTATAGTTATTTAAAACACACAATCGAAAGAAGTGTCTTTCAAAAACAGAATAAAGATATAGTTATGAAAAATTACTGCATTTTTAGTATTTAGTAAGTTTTTCAAAAGCAGTTCTTACTTATTGGTAAGTAGTAGTTATCGTAAAATACATGAAAAACATCAACAGTTTGAAGTCAAACATTTTAAAATTGTAGGCTGTGACCATCTGTTTGAAGTCAAACATTTTAAATGTGTAGGCTGTGACCATCTACAAGTTAGCTAGGCACCTTCTAAGTTTGTTAAATCTATCTCTCTAAACCCCACATAGAAGTTTTTGTCTTTGGGATGAGGAAACAGAAAAGCTTTCAATTATTTCTTCGTTAGAAATAGACTCAAGTACATCTTTTTCTGCAGCTAGAACCATTAGATTGGACAACCATGAGTCTCCCACAGCTGATCTGAGTCTGTTTTTGATAATTTTAAATCGACTTATTGCTCTTTCTGCTGATTAACTAGCAACTGTTAAGGAAAGTAAAGTTGTATAAACCACTT
Organism: Conomelus anceps; assembly: GCA_948455865.1. Taxonomy (NCBI): domain Eukaryota; kingdom Metazoa; phylum Arthropoda; class Insecta; order Hemiptera; family Delphacidae; genus Conomelus; species Conomelus anceps. The sequence continues at coordinate 150,239,464 of OX418216.1, forward strand.
TCAGAGCACTCGCTTAGCGTCTTGCTAAGTTTGAATAATAACTTCCAGCACAAATCCTAAACATAACTATTTTAGCTAATTCATATTCAATTGTATAATAATAATTATTATAAAAAATATATTTTCATTAATTGACATTATGTCTGGCAAGGGCGGATCCAGCAGGGGGGCGCGGGGGGCGCGCGCCCCCCCCTTGAGGTAGTGTAAAAACTTATTTTATGGTTAATGCTAGTGAAAAATGATACACCTTCACATAATTTATACATCTATTAAGTAATCCAACTGATTCGAAATCCTTATTTTTCTTTAACATTCTTTTATAATAATCTAATTTGTATTGGTGATATGGTAGATATCCAAAATTAATAAGACTATTGTAAAATAATACTGTATTGTCATTAGCCATATTTATTTAAAAAAATAGACATGATTGTTTCGGCTATTTCTTCATTTGGTGACCCCTCACTAGGGATGGATTAAATATGCCCGGACTAGGGGTATATAATGCGAGGGGGGGGGGCGCGCAAAATTTATCCGCAATTTTTCATGGTTTATTAGAAGAAAATTTAAGTTTTGAATTTCAACATCACTTTAATTTGAATGATTCACTATGCATAGTTGTAGGTTGTATGATGTAGTGTCAATGTATAACTAACTGTAAGTGTATAATGAGTACTAATGGTTTGATTCTTTTTGCAATGTTAAGTACGTTTTAAAAATCGATTAATTTTTATGTATTCATTGTTCATGTAACATCACAGTGGCGTAGCTATTAGGGAATCAGGTGGATAGATCCTTTCCAGACAAAATAAATTTTCAAATTTTAAGAAGCCTTTAGAGACAACATTTTGTCAAAAGATGTATGAAATCGATAAAAGTGTGGTATTAGATGAATTATTTTTTTAACAAGAAAGAAACCGACTTCAATAAAATGATACTCAAGAAATTAAAAAAATTAATAATAGCATATAGAGCAACCCCAGACTCTCCTTTTAGAAGAATTTTCAAGTATAGTATGTACAGTACCAGAATCAGAAAAGGTGAGGGATCAAAAAGAGCAGAGTATAAATACCTGCATTTAATTGTTTTACTAAAACAATGAGGGCCCGGATCACACTTTGACAATAACGCAAGAGCTTGATGAAATTTGCTTTGACACATAACTTGGGTTGAATTTTCAAAATAGATGAATTCATATCTAGAATCGCTCAAAATGTGGTTTCAGGGGAATTGTTTCGTTTTTAAAAAAGTTACAGGGGTATCCCAAAACCCGTTGCAAAGGAAATTTTTAATTACGATGCCCTATTTGTACGATAGCCAAACTCAGGAAAGATAAATGATCAACATAAGGGAATGGGAATAGTTTCAAGTAAGCTGGCTCTAATTTTCTTACTAAAACAATAAAGGTCCGGATCACCCATTGACAATGATACGAGAGCTAGATGAAATTAACTTCATAAATTTATAGTGGGAACCACAAAATTCAGAACTGCAATACTTTAGATTTAAGACTTTAATTTATTTTCTGAAATGTTAATTTTGTAAAATTTATTGTGAATAAACTCCTCTGGTAGTGTTGTACTCACAACCAGAGAAATTATTATTATTATTATTATTATTATTATTACTACTTTAACGTGGCCTCCTGGTGTTTTGTGTTTATTATTTTAAAATATACTTGATTTTATGCTTAACTGCTATTAATTCCAAATACATAAATAATGTACCTAAAAGATATCGATGTTTTTTTACGATTCCTGCATTAAACGTACTTACATTTTTGTGAGTAGTAGCGCACGCGTTTCAAGACCCGAGTACCATCTTCAGCAAACAGAGAATACATAGGCCTAATCCGTTTCGCTCTGTATACTCCATGTACTGTACTCTTTACAGCAGTCTATATTCTCTATTCACTGAAAATAGGAATCAGGTCCTTAAACGCGTCTGATACTACATACTTACAAAAGTTAAGTGCTGGTGTAAAATGCAAGTTCGTTATCGTCATTGACATCAATAGTACCAACAATTCATATAAGGATGAAAATCACTGAGGAAATTAAAAATATGTATATTATATTCCTTCTTACTGGCTCTACCCCCTTGAATAGAACAATTATTATTTTTTCTTACTTTCAATAAGATTTCAGGTCTGAACACGTGTCAGATCATGATAATTTTCAGTTAATTTTGCTGTAATACAATAATCATTTTTGTACATAACTAACAGCAATTTTTTCAGTTTAATTGCTTCAAAAAAGTAATCTCTAGGCATTCTCTAAATGTTTTCCTAGGGAGATCCCCTAGACACCTTCCCATGGGGTATCCATTACCCCCTTAAAAAGATACTTCTAGCATTTAAAATTTTAAAAAATTTCCGAGCGAGTCCCCCGGACCGCCTTTTTGTGCAGGGTATTCCATACCCCCCCCCCCTACAAAAAGTTTAGGGTGCGCCCCCCCCTTACAAAAATCCTGGATCCGCCCCTGATGTCTGGTGACTTCTTAGTATATTTTTGAATGTTGTCACGTTAAACACGGTTTCAATCAACTTTACGACCCCCCCCCCCAAAACGTTTTTTGGAACCCCCCCCAAGAATTTCAATGACGCAGTCTGCGTCATAGCCCCCCCTGTGGGCACCCCTGCTTAATTCAACGAAACTACTATTTTATTTATATGAGCGCGACTTGATGTGGCACCATCAACATATTTTACATGCTGGAACAAAAAAAAAATGGGTTTAGAAAAATGTCAATTTCTTCCATGACAGTTTTCCCCATTATTGGGGATTTTTAAAATTCATATCTCCTAATCATAACCAGTGGCGTAGCCAGGATTAGATTTCGGGGGGGGGTCACAATGAGGGGGGGGGGGGTCTGGGCGATAGAAGGGTCCGGATGTTTTTTAAATTTAGTGGTGTAAAATGCTAATCTAGACAACTTGTTGGGCTCTAAAGTTCAATAGAATTTTTTGAAAAATTACAACCTAAGAACCTAGGTGGCCAGGTTTGAAATTATTATGTTTGATATACTAATATCTGTGGCTATTTTTAGTCAATACCCTTGAATTGAAACTATACGTAACTTATGTACTGAATCTCAAAATTAATACAATGATGATAAATTGCATTTCAAGTTTATAAAAATACAACTCAAATAAACATGAAGAAAGTATACCTTTTTATAATGTACCTTTTTGTAAGTTTCATTTAATGTATGTCATTAGCCTAAAACGCACCCAACCCAAAGTTCATGAATTCGGAATTTTTTGATCATAACACACTGATTTTACACGCTTGCATAGAACTTGCATTTATTTGAATGTTTTTATTTATAAAATCCCGATTTCATAAACTTTGGGTGCGTTTAGGCTAGTGGGTTATACTGAATTATAACTTCAAAACTAAATTTTCTACAAGATGAGTTTATTCAAAAAGGTGATTTATCAATAATTAACAAAGTTAATTCACATCGAACTTGAAAAATTGCGTTTTATTTAATGTAATAGTTCAATAATCATGGTGGTTACAGTTTTCTAAAATGTTTTATTCGATTTCGCAGCTCAATTTAAATCAAAAATATCCATTTGAGCACCTAAATAAAGAATCTAGCTGTTTCTTTAAGAGTAAATATTGAAGCAATAATTATTTGACCAATTCATTAATCTGACTATAACTTTAGCTCTATTATATTACACAATCAGGGTTTCTGTATTCTGTTCGTTATAATACAACAATACAGATAGACTCCTTCGGCTTTAATAATATGTCCTTATCTATTAGTTTTTTGAGAATTTTTTATTTCTGAAATTTCTGGGGGGGAGGGGCCTGGGCCCCATGGGCCCTCCCTGGCTACTCCACTGATCATAACTAGGCCTTCTTTATCATAAAATATGATATCATCAATCAGTCGATAATATTATTTTTTATAGTATTTTTTTTTTAGGTCTGAGATATTTGGTTGGATGATGACGATTGATGAGTTGGACCTACCGTTTTAAATGGGTTTCGAACCGCCGCGGGAAGTGATTTTATAGCAGAGAACCGTCTTTTTGGCTAGCCATCCGAATCGGTCACCATTGTGATTTTATTTCAAGCGCTCGTGGCTTATCTTATCTGACTGAACAGATAACTAGGACTGCTCGCAACTAATCACTTTCTACGTTTCCAAGTTCCAGTTCTTAAGTTATTCTTAATTAATTACTGTTAGTTAATTAGATTGTCCATCAAAAAAGACAGTTCTCTGCTGTAAAATCACTTCCCGTTCGGAACCCACCTAAATTGTAGGTCCACCATGTTTCCCATAACATGGCTCCAACGGGAACACCCGTAAGGGTCTTCTCACCAATCACCAATAAAAGCCATAATCATTAGTTAGTTAGTTACTTTACTTAGTTAGTTAGATACTGTTATTGTTAGAAGAATCTTCTGTAAAATATAGTTCTGTATACTGTATTTTAGTCTTGGGTCGTTGATGGTTTTCTCGTCAACTAAACGCAACTAGTTTTGAATAAAACTAGTTGATAAACTAGTTGAATGTTAAATTTAACGAAGAATATGCGCTTTCATCGAAGAATAACGAGCTGTGTACGTGTCTCTGCCTCCCGATACCGTTTTCATTATGAGCAATGTGCAGACAAAGCACAAGGGTCTACAGAACTGACCAAGATTAGGGCTCTGTAAAAAGGTGCCTTTATAGTGACTTAACCAAGATAAGAGCGTGTCCGTCCGGTTACAAAAAACAAACACCATATGCAATCTAAATCGTGTAAAAATAGAGATAGAGAAATTCTGATTGCATATTTGAATTCAGTGCCCTCAAATTAAAAATATTATTCGCGAGTACGCAAAAATAATTAAAATAAAGGAAGTTAATTTTTATTGAATAAAAAGTTGAAATACATCTACTTCATAGCAATAAAAAACTTGCTCAGTTTTGATTATTTTTGAGTCTCCGCGAAGCATTTATTTAATTTGAGGACGCTGGATTCAAATCTGAAATCAGAAACACTCTATCTCTATTTTTATGCAATTAAGATTACATAAGGCGAAATAATAATAATAATAATAATAATAATAATAATGATAATAATAATAAATATGATGATAATAATAATAATAACATTAATATTATTCCACCTCGCCTTCGAGTCATGTGATGAAGAGAAGAACAAGATGGACCTACTATTTTAGGAGGGTTCCGAACCACCGGATAAATGATAGCCTAATAATGCTTATAACGACAAGTCATTAAAGCACGGTCAACCATCCAAACGCATTCAAATAAAAGCAGAAAGAGGTGAGAAAAGTGAGGAAAATCGAATAAAATAGTTGAAAAGTTAAAATTACTGATAAAAGAAATATTCTGGAAAGTTGGAAAACTGATGAAAGAAAGACAAGGATAAAGAAACGGTGGGAGTGCTATGATGGCAGGAACAGAACAAGTAAATATTACGGTGCGGGGGGTAGGGTGGAAATGAATCAATTTCTGGGGATGGGGAGGGGTTGAAACACCACCCCACCCCTGATCATCATCTACTGCAACTACCCCTCCCCCTTCTAACCTGTACTAGACACCAACCCTTCTATATGGAAGCACTTTAGCCTGCAAAATCAAATACTGTACTGTACTTCCCTGAAGCTGGTGCGTCTCACGTTTATGCTACCTCACTCTCTCTCTCTCTCTCTCTCTCTATCACTTCGCTCTTTTCTTACTCAATCTTCTTTCTATTTTCTTTCCGTCTTCTTTCTCTCCTTTCACTTTTTCACTTTACTCTCTTCTTTCTCCCTTTGTTCCTCTCTACTTTCTTTTCCCTTCTCTCTTCAGTCGCTCTTTCTCTCTCTTCTTACACACTCCCTTCTTTCTTACTCTTCTTACTCACTCTCTTCTTTTCTCTTCCCTCTCTCCTTTTCCTCTTTTTTCTTTCTCTCTCTCTTCACTCTTTTCTTTATCTTTTCTCTGTCTCTTCACTCATTCTTTCTCTCTCTTCTTACTCTCTTCTCTCACTCTATCTTCTCACTCACTCTCTTCTTTCTATCTTCTCTCTCTTCCCTCTCACCTTTTTCTCTTCTTTCTCTCTTCACTCTCTTCCCCCCTCACTCTCACTCTCTCTCTGTCTGGTTAAGTGTCACGAAAGGACGAATCTTTGCCCAAATTTTGCCGTTTCATGTGATTGCATCTATACCTATATCTATATCTCTATCTATATCATCTATATCTATATCATGATCATACAACAATAAAATCGTTGTTCATAGTTTCCAGCACTATAAAAATAGCACAATTCAAGTTTACTACAGTGTCTAATCTATGAGATGCTAACAATTTTATTTTTAACAACTCATAATATGTAAAATTTGTAAATTTATTTATTTATAATACATACTTAAAAAATACAAACAATAGAGGCTTACAGCAAATGCCAGAACAAACCTCATTGAATACATTAGATTGACTAAAAACAAACAAGGAAATCACAAAACAAAAATTTAAACAAAGAAATAAGTAAAAATACATACAATAAGAGAACGGAATATTTACATGAATAAAGGAGGATAACCTGATCTAATCACTCTATCTCTCTTTCACTTTAGGCTATCTCTCTTTCTCTACTCACTAGCTTTCTTTCTATTTTTATATCTATTCCACTCTCTCTGCCACAATTTCTTTCTCGTTCTTAAACCCTCTATCTCTTTCTCTGTATTTTTCCCTCTCTCTCTCTCTCTTACTCTTCCTCTTTCTTCTCTCACTAGCTTTCTTTCTATTTTTGAATATGTTATATCTCTTCCACTACCTCTTTCTCCCTCATTTTTTCTCTCTCTCTCTCTCTCTCTCTCTCTCTCTCTCTTCCACGCTTTCTCACTGTCTATCTCTGCATCTTTCCCTCTGTTTCTCCTCTCTCCCTCTTCACTTCACTTCTTCACCATTCCTTCTCACTCTTCCATCTTTTCCATCTTTTTCTTTCTTTCCTCTTTGATTCTCACATACTCTCTAATTTTTCTTTTTCTCTCACTCTCTTAAACCCTCTATCTCTTTCTCTGTATTTTTCCCTTTCTTTCTCTCTCACTCTTCCTCTTTCTTCTCTCACTAGCTTTCTTACTATTTTTATATCTCTTCCACTACCTCTTTCTCCCTCAGTCTTTCTCTCTTCCTCACTCTCTCTTCCACGGTTTCACACTGTCTGTCTCCCTCTCTTTCCCACTGTTGCTTCGCTCTCTCTCACTCTTTTCCACGCTTTTACACTGTCTCTCTCTTCGCTTGTTGTGATCCCTGGCAGCATACAACATGATATTCTGGAGGGTGTTGTCATAGTAACCCGGCCTGGCGTATTCACCTGACTCCCCCACAATCGTTACACGCACATGTACCCCACAACAACAGAACTGCTTCAAAATAATTGAAGTAACTTATAAGCAGTAAAATAACAAATAGAAACTGTATGACGTTATTAATTTGACGTTCTGTATAAAAGTGGATGACGTCATAGATTAGTTTTTCGCTTGCGTGTTGCCGACCTTGCATTCTACGAATATCGTACCTAACGTCCAAAATTATCGTTTTTATCAAATATTTTACTATTAGCTATGCTTCAATAAAAAATAACTATCTTTAAATTATTTAAAAAATAAGTTTATTAATGATATTTCTTTGAAATTATTGTACAGAAGCAGATCCGACATCATACAAGACACCAAATTATCGTACAAAATTATTATAAAAATTAGCTTTTCAAGTGAATTCAACGACTTGCAGTCATTTGACTATTAATAAGTTAATATTAACAACGCAGTTCGTCATGGAACAAGAAATCCACGAATAAAAATTAGCATTCGGCTGGCAACACTGAAGCTTGCTAGCTGATTGCTGCCAGGTAAGCTTTTTACAACCCTGATGATGGCGAATTTCACATAGATTATTTCTTACAATTATTTTTTTTTTTTTTTTGAGGATGAATCCACATAGGTCTGAGACTTGTGCATGGGTAATGAATTCGATAATTGTAATTGATGAGTTGGACCTACATTTCCCTAGGTCTATCACTTCCATATTTAATGGAAATCCAATATTGAAGGAGAAATGTTGAATGTATTTCAAGTGTAGATTCTTTATCACTCTCTCAAAATTAAACAGTGTTAAGCTGAACGGGATTCGAACTCGTGACCAGACGAGTAGTACATCTTGATAATAAAACTCTATCAACTATAAATCTAGAACAACAAATTAAAAATATAAGCCCCAGTGGAAAATAAATAAAATTATAAGAAGGAGGAAAAAGGCATCACAAAATTATGGAAGTTAATAAATCTAAAAAAGGTGTAGTCAGCAAGAGATAAGCGCCCCAACCGACCACACCACCGCGGCTGCCAAGTACCAATCGAATCTCTCTTATGAATGGAGATGTCTTTGTTTTGAATAGAGATCTCTCAATTGAAACTCTCATTTCCAATGATAATTCCGTTCATTGAGGTTGTTCAAGATAGAGCAAAATGACAGAATATGTGATTGAAATAGGGCGTATTTAAAGGGCAATGATCCTATATTAGGGCTAAGGACAGACTATCATCAAACCCTTCCAGGAACGGTGCTTTAAGGGTTGGGTGTTTTCCACCGGGAGCAGGAGTAGTAGAGGAGAATTCGGGGTGTGACGGTCTGCAAATAGTGTTGGGAGGAAAGTGGGGGTGTAGTTGCAAAACCCCGGGACGGGGATGTCTCCAGTTGTGCCAACCTGGAAGTTTGAAGAAAATTTCCCTCGTTTTCCCTTTTATTACGTATTTTCTTCCCAATATCACCCACCTTATTAGAGGAATTTTGAGCAGTTAAGAAATCTATGGGGGATGAATTTACGAAGAATTGGAGTTCTTGCACAGAGGAGCGTCCAATACTCCATGATAATCACCATTACAAAATCAAAACAAGCTGTGGAATGGTGTCTTATGGGATATGATAGTTATTTTTTGTGGGAAGTGATAATAGCTGTGAGCCGTCGCAGGTATCGTTCAATCAGATAACGAACTTCTGAGCCCTCTTTGTAAGGGTGACCGATTGTATTGGCCAACAAAAAATACTATTTTCTGCTGTAAAATCACTGGAACCCATGTACGGAACCCACAAAAAACTGTAGGTTCAACTCATTAATCACCATTATCCAGCTCATTACCCACGCACAGGTCTCACACCTATGTGAGATTCATCCTACCCCCCCCCCCCCCTGATTCAGGCAGCGTAAGTGAATACCTCCATTCCACAGCATGTTTTTAATTTTGCGATGGTGACTATCATTAAATATTGGATAAGAGTATGCTCCACTGTGCAAACACCTTTAACAATCGGCTAGAAAGCGTTTGTTTCTTTTGTTACATGAAAACTCACCACACTACAAAATTAGTGACAAATCCGTAATTATGTCACGGCAGTATATTATCACTTACGTGGTAGTTCGCAGTGGCGGATCCACGGGGGGAAAGGGAGGGGAAATTTCCCCCCCCCCCCAAACGGAGAAGAAGAAGAAGGAGAAACACGAGAAAAAGAAGAAAAAGGTAAAAAATAAGAAGAAAATTAAAAGTAGAAGAAAATGAAGGAGATTTTTCAAATTTGTTGACAAGCGAGGAAAATGAGACAGCAATGCCTAACCAACAATTAATTTTCTATTGCAAATATTGTGTACTTCAGTACTTGGTCTGAAAATGATTTAATGATGCCAGTTCTAAAAGGGTTTTCTGGATTCTGCAGCTTATCAATAGATGGCTGAGGACTACTATATCAGAAAAAGCAGACTGGTTTTATTAGCACTACTTTACATTCACTCAGATAATCGCTCTAGACCTAGAGCCTAGATCCTGGATCCTCAAAAAATTGTTGGGAGATTTTAGCTGATTACAGGATAGTTTTTCAATTGCGAATAAATTTATGTAATTTTTCTTGTTAATTTTATTTTTAATTAACAGCTTGTGTCAGTAGCATTACAATGGGGTTTCCAAGGAGTACCCCTCAATTATTTTGAAAGAAATTTTCAAGTAGCCTACGGCATTGTACCCCAATCAGGAGCAGTGAGGGATCAAATATAGAAAAGTGAAAGTTTCAAGTAAGGTCCCGGATTTCCATTGACAGTAACACAAGAACAAGACAAAATTTACTTTGACACATAACGTGGGTTGAAGTGTTACGTGAGAAGAATTAATGGCTAGAATCACTTGACATGTAGTTTTAGAGAAGTAATTTTCAAAAATTTTCTCGGGGAGTTCACCAAACCCCCGTTCTGAAATAAATAGCCATGTATATTGCTTCAATTTATCGTTAGAGGTCAGACCCCAGTGGCGTAGCCAGGGGGGGGCCCATGGGGCCCGGCCCCCCCCCCCGAAATTTCAGAAATAAAAAATTCTCAAATAACTAATAGATAAGGACTTATTAAAGCCGAAGGGTTCTACATGTTTTGTTGTGTTGTATTATAACGAACAGATTACAGAAACTCTGTGTAATGGAATATAGCTACAGTTATAGTCAGATTAATGCATTTTTCAAATTTTTCCTCAATATTTACTCATATAGAAACTTGTTAGGTGCTCAAATGGATAATTTTGATTTAAAATGAGCTACGAAATCGAATAAAACATGTTAGAAAACTGTGACTACCATAATTATTTATTTATTATATTAAATAAAATGCAATTTTCAAGTTTGAAGTGGATTAACTTTGTTAATTAATTATTGATAAATCATCTTTTTGAATAAACTCATCTTGTAGAAAATTTAGTTTTGAAGTTAAAATTCTGTATAACCCACTAGCCTGAACGCACCTAAAGTTCATAAAATCGGGATATTATAAATGAAAACACACAAATAAATGCAAGTTCTATGCAAGCATGTAAAATCAGTGTGCTATGATAAAAAAAATTCCGATTTCATGAACTTTGGGTTGGGTGCGTTTTAGGCTAATGACATAAATTTTTGAAACTTATAATAATAATTTAGTATTAATTTTGAGATTCAGTACATAAGTTAAGTATGATTACTTCCAATTCAAGGGTTTTGACTCAAATTAGTCACAGCTATCGGTATATCAAACTTTATCATTTCAAACCTGGCCACCTAGGTTCTTGGGTAGTAATTTTTCAAAACTTTCTTTTGAACTTTAGAGCCTAACAAGTTGTCTAGATTTGCTTTTCACACCACTAAATTTAAAAAAAATCCGGACCCTCCTATACCCCAGACCCCCCCTTGGTGAGCCCCCCCCCCCCCGAAATTTGATCCTGGCCAAGCCACTGCCCACACCCCCCCCCCTTGGTGCTTGGTGAGCCCCCCCCCGAAATCCAATCCTGGCTACGCCACTGAGACCCTGTAGTTATGCAACTGCTTTGTGTGATGTAACGATACACATGTTATCAAAATTTTATTAAAAATGTTATTAAAATTTGTATTTTAAATATAATATTATTACAGGCAATAGGTGAACAATTAAATTTGTAAAGTTGGTTGCATTTAAATTGAAAATACCCTTAAATTCACGATTTTATGCCTCATTTTCAAACACCCCGGACCACCGGGAGGGCCTCTCCTGGTAACCATACCCCACTCAGGTATTTCCCCAAAATATTTAGTATTACCATAGAAATAAGTTTAATTCAAAGAGTCTGGTGATGGCCACATGAGTCTGAGACTTGTGCGTGGTTGAGGTAAATGATGACACAAATATGCCATGCTAAACAACGGGAATTGAGATTAGGCCCCAGTGGTGTTTTGCATAATAAATTACAACCTAATTTTATTATTTTTTATTTATACTTGTATTTTTAGATACTGAAAAACTAGCGGGAATTATCAATTTTGTAAATTCATTCAAAGGTCCCTGAAGACTACTAGCATTTGTTGATCTGTAAATTAACTAAAAGTTATTTTTTATTTTCTTGAAAATCGATAATATAAAATATAATCGATTAAATCAGATTATATAATCTATATTTATATCAGGGGTGTCCACAGCGGGGGGCTATGACGCAGACTGCGTCATTGAAATTCTTGGGGGGGGGGTTCCCAAAAAAAGTTGGGGGGGGGGGGGAAGTTGATAGAAACCGTGTTTAACGTGACATTCAAAAATATTTATTAGGAAGTCACCAGATAGAATGTCAATTAATGGCAAATGTAGGGTTTAAGAAGATGGATTTAACAAGCTTAGAAGATGCCTAGCTAACTTGTATATGGTCACAGCCTACAAATTTAAAATGTTTGACTTCAAACTTTTGATGCTTTACTTGTATTTTACGATAACTACTTACTAATAAGTAGGAACTTCTATAGCAAAATTTACCAAGTAAATACTAAAAGTTACTGTAAATTCAGTAATTCTCATAACTATGTTTTTATTTTGTTTTTGAAAGATGCTTCTTACGATTGTTTGTTGTAAATAACTATACTTGGAATGTGTGCCTTTTATGTACTTCATACATACATAAATTATGCCAAGATACTACACTAATTCTCCCAGATACAACACTACCTGTTGTTTAACTACTCTCCAGTAAACATTATCATAACTGATTTAGTATTTTGAATTTTTGTATTTTACAAATGAAGTGATCAACTCATTGTTTTCACTTCCTTTAAAGGAAGTAAGGAACAACTTTGTAGAATTATTTAACCTGAATGTAATTGGTACTCAATGCACACCGAACATAAACTTAAAGGTATTTGATTTTCATTGAACCATTAGTTATTTGTAATAATATTTGATTGTTTAAAAACCATTTAGTTTCACATTCTTATTTAGCTATTTTGCAATTAAGTTTATTGAGCAGAAGTTCATAAATTCATTTAATTGCTATTTCTTTTTTACCTTTACAAAAAAATGTTACTGTACCTATGTAAAGAATCTCAAAAATATACATACATTTATTATCGACTGGGTTTGAATTTTTTCAATACCCATATAAATCTTCTTATAGTCTTAAAAAGAATACGGGGGGCTTATTTTTTCGCATTTTTTGGGGGTTGTCTAATTTATGGGGGGGGGGGGGAGGCTTGGGGGAGTTGGGCACCCTGTTTCTATATTCATTTTACATTCTATTACATAAATTCTGGGAATAACTTCGATAAAATCTACGCTAATTATAACCTGACCACTTTATGTCTCTAGGAATGTTGCGATATTATCGATATCAATGAATATCGATATTTTTGCCTCGATATTCCTATTAATATCGAACGAATTTTCTGAATTTCCGGTTTTGATAGTCTTCTGGCATACATTGCCATTATTCAAAGTATGTGGTAAGTAGTGCAATATCAGTATTTTTGCAAAGGGGGATATTATACAGCGAATTATGGGATTCAATATCTTCCTATGTTTAATCAGATCTAACCTCAAAATTCAGTACTGTACTTTTCTAATGTATTTCATCAAATACATTACTTTCATTGAGTAGAAAAAAAGAAATACTTATAACTTAAAGTATTGCAAAACAATAGATAAATAGAAGTTATGATCGGTCAGTGATCCCAGATCCTGGATCCCATAACCATAGTTCGCTGTGTAATATCGCCCCAAGCGTTGGAGCTAGTTAGCTCTGATACTGATTGCTTTTTAATGTTACTTTTCAATGTTAGATTATATTTTCAAAAAATAGAGATAGATACGGCTACGGCAGTGTTTTACAACTCACAATCAGTTTATAAAATGGTAGCCTAGGTATTATTAATAAGACAATATCATAATTATAATATCGATACTTTTGTATCGATATTGCAATAACCCTATTTATGTCTCAGGCTTGCGTTCAGAGCAAGATGTTGCATAGAGTGGTAGGATTGTAATTAGTGTAGTTTTAATATATAGAAACTGCATTACCGATACATATAGATCTAACCTCAAAATTCAGTACTTTTTACTGAGCTTAGGTCTTTCTACCAATACACTCAGGGTGCTTGCACAGTGGAGAATCCAATACTCGTCGATAATCACCTGCAGAAAATCAAACAGATGCTATGAAAAAGTGTGACAGTGTAAATACTTCCATTACAAAGCATGTGTTTGATTTCGCATCTATGATCATCATCGAGACACTGTACAAGCACCCTTTCACTCATGGCCATACTACATATAATGAACACAGTTGGACTACCAATTTGGGAAGTCCGGTCTCACAAGATATCAAATGATAAAAAGCAAAATGTGGGTTCCGAACCATCAGGTGAGTGATAATTTTAGCAAGTGGTAGCTGCTTGGTCACCCACCTACTAAGTGCAGTCTTTACTACAAGTAAAACCAATTCCAATATATTTTGGAAGTGTTGATATGGATATACATTTTTTGCGTTAGTAAACACTTGGCTTGTTTCACACATCAACTAAAACAGAATCAAATTAACTTTGGTGTGTGAGTAAATGCTTAGCTTGTTTCACACATAACCGGCATCGGGTAACCGGTGTCGTTTACCTGACCCCTAAGGGACATTGTATCATGTGGAACGTTTCACACTCACCCAATTTATGAAATCATTTTTTATAATTCAATGTAAGTATGCCGGGTAGAGGACACTGGTAACCCGATGCCGGTTTTGTGTGAAACAAGTCTTAGATTTTGTGAGATTGTTTTGCTCCACTATGAGCATCATCAAATACCCCTGGCTTGGCTTTCAACTGAAACATATCTTTTGTCTAATATCAAAACAGACACTGTATTTCTTTTTAAATTATAATCTTTATACTCACTTATACTGGAGGGAAGCATTTCGCTTCTATAGAGAAGCGTCATCAGCCTTTTTAAAAGCGAAATACATCTTCCAAGCATCAGCGAGTAAAAATCATGATTTTAATAGAAATACAGTGTCAGTTTTGATATTAGATTGTTCATAGAATATTTCCTCATGAAAAACATCAGATATATTTTGTTGTAGTACACTGGCTACAGGTACTGGTGAACTTGGTTAGCAAAATTTCCAAGCTTTTGTTCAAATGCTTTGTATTGTATTTTATGAAAGGGAAATAAATCCATTATATCATTTCATATAATTATCCAACTGAAGAATTCAATGTCAGATGATTTTTTCAACATTTCTCTTATTGAATATTATTAAGGTATTGAAACGTTATCTACCGTGATAAGAAATTTATTTTCACTAATTATTATTATTTTGTGAAATATTGAGGAGGTTCAAAGTTGTTTTTTTGGTTTTTTATACGAAAATATACTTATTTTGATGTATTTGATTACAAAATCTCTTTTGACATTGTGTGGTGTTCTAATGAAAGAACGTTTGTACACAGAACGAAAACAATCGATCTAGAAGTTATTTAAAACCTTGGTAATATTTTTTATAACTAAAACGACTTCTTGAGGAATAAAATGACATATTTTCCATTCCGATCAGTATTTTTTTTCCAAAATAAAGTTTTAACAATCTGAAGAGAAAAAATTGAAATAAAAAATATGTCATCCTATTCCCCTAGGTGTCAGTTATAAAAATGAACAAAAGTTTATAATAGATTGTATGTGAGATCATGACCCTCAAAACCAAAACATTTCAGCTTTAAACCCCCATATTTCACAAAATAATTGATGGAAAAAACTGCTAATGGCAATATATAACAGTATACCTTACTGATAATATCCAATACAAGAAACTTCGACAAAAATAATGACCAAAATCCCTATGCACAGCCTTAATTAGAGTAGAACGACAGTTTCATTATCTTGGAATTAGGTGTTCGAGCACTGAAGTACCCACGTGGTCCGAAATGGCCATCTGCTCAGTGAGCAAAATATTTCAATTTTCTACTCAAACATTTGACTGCATAATCTTGCAATTATTTAAAAAATGATTTAAAATCAAGGATAATGACGAAATTAACAGAACACAGTTTTAACTGAACATCTATTTATTTATCAATGTTTTGTTTTAATATATGTATTCGTAAAAATGACATCTCTATATAAAAAATTATCAATTATGATTATTTATCTATTCATATCTATGAGTAATCATACAATAATCAATAACAAAAAGTAAAAATTACAAAAATTCACTTCATAGTTATCCATGAATTCAACAGAGTTTATATTATTTTCTATTTTTTATATATAAATATATTTCAATATAATATACCATAATAATAATCATAAATTTCTTGGAGACAAGAATTATTTCATTAAATAATAAACAAGACTTAGATGCAGTACTATAACAGGATAAATCGGATATTTGAAAAACAAAATTATATTGTGCTTCTTTCTTGTAGGGTTGAATAAACTGTAAAAAAAATTATAAACAGCAATTTACTACATACATGGTGAGTTTATTAATATGAGCAGAAATATAATAATAATTTCTAATACTTTGGCAATGTCTTTTCAGAGGAATATTGTTATTTTATTGACGAAAATATACTTATTTTGATTTTTTTCTTCAGTATTGACGTATTTGATTACAAAATCTCTTTTGAGATTGTGTGGTGTTCTAATGGAAGAACATTTGTGCACAGAACGAAAACAAAACTCACTTTACATCATTATTGATTGTCAAAAATACTAAATAACTTCAATGTTTTTCTCAAGTTTATATATCATGAATTAAAAAAAAATCCTAAACATATTCAAACCTTTTACTCTTCTACTTTAAATTATGAATTTTGAAAAAAAAAAATGCTAAATAACTTCCAACGTTTTCCCCAAGTTTATTTTGAGGCTTGAATAAATGGCTAACTTAAAGATCAGCTTTTGTAAACTACAAAGCAAATCAATGCTCCAAGGGAATGTTTAGATTATATTTTTCACAAACAAATAGTTTCTGATAAGTTTTGTATATTTAAGGCAGTATGAGCATTAAATATGCGAAGTTTAACTGTTTGAATAATTAATTTGTAATTATTGTGGCTTATTTGTAAACATGAGAAATTCTGGGAGATTGTAAAATCTTTTGAAATTCTCGAGATTTTGTATGCTGATTTCATAACAAAAGACAGATGGTTTTTCAGTAAAATAAAGACATTCCGGGAGATTGTAATCTCTTTTTGAGATTGTAAAATCTCAAGATTTTTCGGGGGTTTGAAAAACAATTTCTCAATAAACTACAGTACTAGGTCTACGGCTATTTTATTATTACTTGAAAAATTATTATTATATTTAGATCGTTTTGGAAGCCGATAATTTTGAACAGTCGATATATAATCATAATAATGGAGTAAAGAGTAAATTCTGAACAGTAAAAAATTATTAAGCTGTATAAAAATAAGATACATTGAATAAACTATGAATATTACTTCTTCAAACACTTATTTACTGATAAATCCATGTTGAAGATTGTTTTATGAATGTTTATATATTTTTTTGTAATGATTATTAATTTCTTTGAAAAATGATTTTATTATAGTAATTATTTCAAGTACATCATTAATAGAAAACACAACAGGGTTATTTGTTCATTATACATATTTGTTTGTTATGATCGTTTCATAGAAAATAAGAAATTCTGAGCAGTTTTTTTAATATATGAAAATTGTCTATGTTTACAAATACAAATTTAAAAACGAACAAACTAACGACCACACAGACATATTTTCAAATCTATCAAAGTTTTTCCACAATTAGATTTAAGACATACGCTTTATTGCTTTGTATCTACTGTATTTAGCTTGTTAAAAATAGGATTTGGAGTCATATTTGAGAATATTTGCCGTCATATTTATAAAAACTACTAGGTACTGCTTTTGACAAATACAACTGTGTCGGATGAATAGTGTTTTAAAAAACATATATAGTTGCTCAATGTATTAAGTTAAGTTTCTCGTGAAAAAATATATATATATGTATAAGAACATTTATACTTTAAGTTGATTAAAATGTAATGCGTGAAAAAAATACATTTAGTTAGTAAAGGTACGCAAAATAAAAAAATATATCCTTCAGTACCATCTATATTACAATACATTTAAAATGGAAAAAATGATTAATTTCAAACACTTTTGAAAACAAGAAATTTAACAACTCCTAGTAAACTTATATAGTATTAGGCCAGAACGAACCTACACACAATTGGTGGAGGAAATAAACCATTTCACTGTAACTACACAAAATTGTTCAGATTGTTGACGGGTTACACAACGATTAATCACTAATTATTTTAACTTCATAAAGGAATAAACACCGAGTCTACCTCAGCTCTATTATAATTAATCAGTAGGTAATTATTAATTTATAATCATAAACAGGTATTGCTTGACATTAACATCAAATATATAGGATTTTCTCGAAACAAAATAGAATTTCATCATTAGAAAATGCTCCAACAAACCAATAGCGAACAAATATGGTTGTTTATCATTTCCAAATACTTTGCATATTTTTTTGTAATTTTATTTTATACATATAATAGAATACATTAAAATCTATCAGTCAAAAAACACTATTCTTTACTTTATCAGCCAAATCCTACTAAGCTTCACCGTATGTTGATTTTCCATTGTGTGTTTCCATAAGAACATTTTACGATTACATTATAATAATTAATAAGTAGTTATATAGCATAGAGAATAAGAAAAGAACTTGACTGAAAATTTCAATATAGCGAACTGATTTACAAATACTACACAGTAATTGAGAATCATAAGTAGTTTGAGATTATATTAATTTATATAACTTGTTAGATTCACTATTAAATTCATCTTAATACCATCAATCTAGTTTTTTTCCGATACATATATTATGTGATTGGTAAACAACACTTAACAATATAACCACATGTAAGTATGCAAGTTGTAATAATAATTAATAATAATAAATGATAGGTACAACAAAACAACTAAATATATCTATATCCAATTACGAGTAATAATAATAATATTAATGACAATAATATATTACAATAAAAATAACAAAATTATTACTTTTTAATAATTTAAATATATTCGAGCATGCATTAATAAATGAGAGAACTCTATACAAACATGAATTTCAATACTGAATGGACCATTTCTTCATACTGACAGAAGTGTGTACGGTAGTCCATTTTTTATACTGATTATTGCCTATATAACATACAGAAATTTCCTACATAACCGAGCATATAAACGCATATATATACTGTTTGAAAATACAACCATTTAGAATAAATTTAATGCTTTGCTAAGTCAAGAAGCATCTATAACTTAAGATAGATAACAGGATAAAGATTGAAATAAATTGTTCTAAATCTCTTATGAAGCAAACCAAACTTTTTTACTGTGGAAATTTCGACAAAAAAAATTAAAATTAAAATTCACTTTTAATTTAGCTGTGTAAGATTACAAAATTTCGGATTTGGAGGAGATTGTTCCCCAACAAAACACCTCCATAGATAGCAGTTGTAAGAAAAACAATTCACAAGGAAACATACACAATTTGGTAACTTCTTCTTGGTAATAATATTAATAATAGAATCAACCTAACAAGGCCCAAAAAATATTCTACAATGTTAATTTCCCTGTCGCTGTAAAACAATTAAAAGTTTGATATGCTTCATTCAATCCAAAATACACAAACAACTATACACAATACAAATCTAAAGAAAAAAGCATACATCATTAATAATAAAAGAAGAAAATTGATATCCTCGTACTAATCAAATACTCTAAAACAAGAAAAAAATATATGTCTACTAACCGGGAAGTACCACCAGTAATCTATAAATAATTACGTACGTATTTGCAAACAAATCAACACCAATAAAATTACTCAAAATGCTCAATCTGAACAACCAATTATTGTTTTCTGTATACATATTGTGAAACAAGAAATCATGATAAAGAAGCAATAGTAAATTTCATTAATTAAATTAATACTCAATTTTTATTTGAAATATTTGACATACCATTCGACATGCATTTGAAAAATTTGATATATCGTACACCGCATGTAAAGTATTCCAACTACACAATACACATAGCCTTATATTCCATCTAATACATACTTGATTAACATACAAATTGATTTATCAATCTTCCCGACTACTTACTTTGCTCAATAAACTTCTTTTAAGTGAATTTTTGCATTTAAAATAAGTATCAGTTATCTGTGTTGTACAAAATTGAAGGGATAGTTGGTTAATTTTGTCAAGAATCGTTCCTTGTGTCAGATTTGGGTCAAATACTAGTGATTTATTATATCAATAAGAAAAAAGAATTTATTCATCGAAATATTAGATTTCATCATTTCAACAAATTATTAGTTGTTTTCAATTTAAAAATTAAAAACTCTTCCACTTATGCATCACAACTAGACAGCTTTTATAAGTTAGTCTAGAATTTCTAGTTAGAGTAATAGAATAGAACAAAGAATTGTAGATTATCATTAGAGCCGTCTTAAGAATGTGTGAAAGAAGAGGCTTGATAGTCCCAATTTCGCTTCAATTTATTTAATTTTTGAGAGAAAAATACAATCATTGAAAAGAAGCAACATACAGAGTCCAAAACTGCTCTTTTCGCAAATTTTGACATTAAATTAACCAAAATTTTGACTATCTATATTATCAAGAAACTTTGAGGTTAGCTCTCAAGAAAAATTCAGATTCACTGAAAGCTTCACTAAAAAAGAACAAATTTATGAAGAATTTGAGTTTGTCAGTTACAAATTTTAGAGACGTCATGATTTGAATCATTGACAAATTCATGATATTCTGGACATTCATTTCTGATAAACGACACTTTAAAGCGTTTGCCAAGCGTGGAGTCGCCCTCACGCTTCAAATAAATAAATAAATCGATAACACTCAGCCAACAGAGAGGATGAGCAGAACGTTTACGATGGCTACGCTAATTCTAACCTAGCCACTCTATGCATCTCCTTGCTCTAAATGCAAGTTGCCTAGTTGTCTACAGCAAGCTGAGTCTTAGAGTGGTCAGGTAGGAATTAGCAAAGTTTTGCTCAATCTCTATATGAAAATCTTTTGAATTTGAACCTAGAAATCGACTCCACGCTTGGCAAACGCTTCATGTGTGGACTGCCCAATTCACATAAACAAAATTTCTAAAAGATTTTTCAACTCCTGGATTTCAACTATAGCTTCAATTTTTTCCAACAGATATAAATTAATTTCAAAAAATGATAAAAAGCCAACGATATTTATTATTTTTTATTTGGAAACACATGTATTGCCTTTCTCAACATTGTTGCATAGTATGCATCAACCAAGATGGCGTCCAAAAACTGGTTAGCATACAATACAACATTTATCATCATCTTACAACCCAAATTTCCATTTTTTTGAGCACACAAAACATATATAAAATAACTTCAACTCCTCTAGATTTCATTAATTATTTTACTTACATTACTATAACAGTACATCTCTCAATAGTGTTACATATATATATATATTCTGTTCATAAATTATTGTTGTTAACAACTAGAATTATCTGATTTATATATATAGTTATGCAATTCTCTGCTCACAAATCTATTGTGTATCATTCACACTGTATATTCAAGACTGTAGTAATAAAATAGAAAAACCAACTATTAATATAATTATTTCCATCTCATTTATACGTATATTTATATATAATATAGTTATATATCTCCTGTCCTGTTTATGAATGAAGGATCAATGTTGTAGTAATATATATATTTATGGTATTAAAATTTTCTTTCTGTATTGTGCAGATTGGATGTATGCTTGAAACAAGCATAATGTTTTATATCTATATATATTTATAATAATAATAATATGAAAGGGAAAAATTTGGCCTAACGTTCCAATTTTAGAAACCGTTATACTTTGTTAAATAATGAATTATTTATTATTAATAAAGAAAGCCTCTCACATATATTGTAGCATACTACATATAAAAATGATGATCATAACAGCTTACATTACAGGTATAACTCATTCAGTTGAATGAAATTTATATTCTAACTGAGAAAATTTTGGAAGATTTAAGTTTATTCAAAGCAGCTTTGTCGAAAATTGTCATAAATGAGAATAAAATTTAAGAATACAACTCCCAGTCTGATTATAAACACACATTTATAAATAGATTATAAATGAATCAAACTCTCATTATAAGAAAATGCACAGTAATTTATTAAAAATAGAGAAAATTGAAAAAAAAATAGCGATTATTTTTACGATAATTATTCAATTAGAGGAAAATGTTTCTAATTTTGTTTTGAATTAAATTAATATTTTGTTCCAAATTTTCATTTTGTTCTGCCATTCCATTCTAACTTTCCTTTTAATTTAATTTTTGTTTCTGAATTTGTTTTTTGTTTTGTTTCTAAATGTATTGTACTCCTGAAAAAAGTTGACTACCAAAAATTTTCTAATTTTCGTGGTCATTAACTATTTAAAAAAAATAGATTTTATATTCAGATATCGTGTTTTATGCACAGTACTTAATAGATCAAAATTACTTCTTTTAGACCAGCAAACGTTTAGTTACAAGTAGTACAATTTTGTACATGTGGTACTTCATTCAGTACTACACTTAGTGCACGGTCGTACTAAATTACTGTATTGTGCGCACCTTGGAAGATTGCCCTAGCTAAATAGAGTACGATTAATCATTCTAAATACAGTACTAAAAAACCAGTGGGAGTTTATTATTGATTAAAGATTATTTTCCAGTATTAAAATAGTAATTTTGTCTTTTTTCTTTTTGTCAGAAGGATTCAAGTTTTAAACACAACATCATCAAAGTCTAGTATCTATCAGGATTTATACAATTGGAATAAAAATAATGATACAAAAAATCTAAGTTGTCATGGATATAATAAGTTGCCCATTAATTCTCTAAAATAATAAAAAAGGTCAAATATTCTTTTTATAAATGTTTCACAAACAATGGATGTTGTTTGGAGACTTAAAAAATCTGAAGGTAGCCTTGATTCGGTTTACTCCCTTGTTTAGGAGGAAAAAAATGAAATTTCATTCAACATGTATGTCAAAACATGTCAACAATATCAAAACAACAAAATTATTGTAGGCAAAAAATGTTTTTGCAAGAACATTGCGTAGTTATACTAGAATGTATGATGATGATTTTTTTAAATTAATCATTGTGTGAGGGGAGGAGGATTTAGCGAATATAGAATGTGATTTTTGATGTATATAACAAATTTTTTCATAGCTGGAGCTACTCTTAAAATGTTCACTTGTAAATCTTATTGTGTAGTACACACTTATACATCTTTGCAGTAATTTAAATATTTTCAATATTTGCAGTAATTTACTACAAAATTTATAAATGTATAAATCCTACGTACGTCTTGCACCAGAATAGTTTGTTGAGCAGATTGTACACGGTTTCTCAATATGTAATTATTATTTTATTTTAAAGATATTCAATGGTACAAAACTACAAACAACATAATCAGTAGTAAAATACACACCTATCCGATAAAAATCAATAATTATTTTCAATTACTAACAGATGATCCAAAGATATATTCAAATATATTTATTTATGCTACATTTATTAATAAGAAAGTGCGTATACTCTATTATCTACTCATGAAGATGCACACACAGCAAATTATTCATATTTTTCACAAAACATACTGAAACACTAAAAATATTATCTCGGATAGTATAATTATTCTGTCTTTTATTAGCAATTATGTATATATAAATATATTTTACTTATAAGTGGATATAATATAATTAATCAGAAAACATC
Source organism: Conomelus anceps (assembly GCA_948455865.1). Taxonomy (NCBI): domain Eukaryota; kingdom Metazoa; phylum Arthropoda; class Insecta; order Hemiptera; family Delphacidae; genus Conomelus; species Conomelus anceps. Next base: position 150,263,095 of record OX418216.1, read on the forward strand.
TAAGTTTTATAATATTCATATACTATATACGTCAGATAGATCTATTTTCAGCTATATATTTATGGCGATTTGAGAATGAAAATTAAGGGAAACAAAGTATGGTATTCATACTGAGTATGAATATGGACAAACTTCATGCTTTCAAGAAATACTAGTTTGACAGAAAATCTAGTTTTAAATTAAAGTATGTGAATGAGATAATACGTTCATAGAAAATAATGAACGTTGAAGGGATACAGACAAAAGAAATAGTTTTTTTTCAAGTATGTTAATGAATTAATACTTTTTGGAAAATAATGAACGATATATCAACAGTACTAAAAACATATTTTTCTTGTGACTGAATTGATACGTTTTTGTGAAATAATGAACGATATTATAACAACATAACTAAAAACATCGTTCCCTTGTAATGCAAAATAGAATACACATTATCTGCTAAATAGTGTTAGGCAGATTTTCAAGAGTGGAACGTAATTACTACGAACGTGGTGTTTAGTTTCATTTGTCAAGTCTTTATTCATATTTGCTTCAATTTTTTTTCGACAGATTTATTATTCTAAATAACAATGACATGTAACGCTTATTGCAAAATGCATATAATAATGAGAAATGCATTCTAAAAAATTAGACAAAATAATGATTTTTTGAAGTAAAATTGTTTGGTAGATGGGGTTGTTTTTTATGAAATTCCTGTATTTATAAAAAAAAATATGGAATAAGTTTTCAAACCTACCAATTTCATTTTACTATACACCTGCCAATTTTTCAATTTGTTCTATGTTTAGAGTGAAAAAATCATGATGTTGGCTATTTTACGGGAGATGGTAATGTTTGTAAATTATGTTGTATCTGAGTTAAAATCTTTTCGAATTTATCTGTACCGTACGTTTTCCCCACTACTGTATGTAACCTATTTCCATAAAAAAATCAAATTCGTTTTAACGAGCTCACACAGAGCAACATATCCAAAATAAAAAAGAAACTTATTTCTATATCACAATATAAAAAATATTGTACATCGATATTACTTTATAAACAACATAATAATTCACTATATAACAGTAGATGCTTGCTGAGAAATCTTTCCATACATTAATAGATAAACTTGTTAACAATAAAAAATTGGGATATGTTCAAGTATATTATTTATGTAGTAATTTTACTGATTAAGTCTCCTCTACAGCCCTATTATAGCAGTCTAAGTTATTCATAAAAAATTGTTAAATTTTTTAAACTTATTTTTCAAAGTCTACAACAAGGAATTGGCTAGAGAATGTCAAACCATCATTTTGTAATCGTCTTTGGATGGCTGTGTGACTTAAAAATGCAATATTTTGAATTCTAGGCTGTGCCCTAGGGTTTAGGCTACAATTTGTATGAGGCTTCTTTTATGCTATTGATTATATTGAAGTGTTATCTATTGCCTCAAGAAATACTTATTTGATTTTATAAAATATCAGGGCTTGAAGTAATTATTTTTAGTTATTTTGGAGCAGATCATCTCCCCTACTAGTTATCTTAAACTTTTGGTGATTTTTTCGATAACTAAAACACACCTTAGGTAATAAAAATATATATTTTCAATTTCAATCAGACATTAAGTTGTTTTTTTAAATATATTTTTTACTCAAAAATTTTCAAAAATGTATTTTGAAAGAAGTAAATGTTTGATTGAAATAAAAAATAAGTCATTCGAATCCTTGAGGTAATGTAAAAAAATATCAAACGTTTGAGATGACTCATTGGGGAGATCAATTAATTGTCCCCCAAAAAACGAGAAATTTTGACTTTGAACCCCCATATTCCACAAAATTTATGAATAAAAAATTATTTCTCATGACAGATAACATTTTAATACCTTAATAACAACCAACACAAGAAACTTCAAACAAAAATTATGACCGAACCCCCAGTGCACAGTTTTAGATAACACACACATAATTTGTCATGATGATGACCAGATAAATCACCAAATTTGAGACAAAAGTGATTACAATACGAATAAATTTTCTACAATATAAACAATGCTCTCTACTGAAATGGATATTAGCGTTAGTACTTATTATTTATGTATATAAAAAAGGATTGCATTTGTTTCATTAACTTTTTTTAATAATTATAATTTTTATTAATAAATGGACACACGCTGTTGCTCCTTGCTATATTTACAACTGCACCACCAGGTTAAAAATATGCTGATAAAGCAATTTTTTTAATATCTAGAAGCTGATTGGCTTAAAACTGGATGTCACACAGCATGTGTCAAATGTTGGCAGTTTTCACAATCACAGCCTGTGATATAAAAAAATAAAAGACAGAGGCCCTCAAAATAAAAAAAACTCAAATTCCTTCTACTTCTATTTTTTCATGGAATAACTACTTTCATTTTTACAAAACCATAGACCATGTTCAAGCTTCCAATTGTAATTATCTAGATGACAATTTTAACAATTTCTAATACAACATACTGCACTCAAAATTTAGCAAGCTGTGGAAGGTAGGAAAAACTGCATAACTACTACAATAGGCTATAATAATTATATAGAAAATATAATAGTTTCTCCGCCAATAAGCTTTTTCTACACTTATTAAGGTGGGATGATGTTGATAATATACGGATAATATAATCCCCTAGTCATACATAAATGATGTTTACTAAAATTGAAGATCAGAATGAAATACTTATTTACCTCAAACAAATGCCATCTATATCATTATTATTATTATAATTAGTTTCAATAATATTTATATCTACACATTATATACTATCAGTCAGCATAATTTTCATACATATTTATATATAAATATACAATCGATTGAAAAAATAAACCTGTTGGCATCATACTGAGTGACAGCATATTTATGTTACCATAATCATTTATGATGTTGAAAACATCAAAAGGAGTGGACTGTGAATATTAAATTTTAATCAATTTTTATTATGAGTAGTGAGGGTTGAAAAATCCAAAATGGCCTGAAAAATTAGTTTGTTTCAATAAAACAATGTGACTGTTTTTTTTTCTTTTCAATTCAGAATGTTCAAATTTTTTTAATATGTATGAAATAGAACACAAAGCCAGCAAGAAACATTCAATTTGAGGTCATAGATGAGCAAAAATCTATTTCCAATACATTAAATAGAATAGTTCAGTTTATGGGGGGGAAAATTCAAGAAAAAAATACTGAACCCATGAGCAATCGATATAACTAAAAATTATATAATATATATCAATAAATAAATGAAAAACTCTATTACCAAATATGTGTAAACTTCACAAAAATATCATTTCAAAGATAAGAAGAAAACTTAAATCTATCGAAGTGAGAACAATTCCACCTCACACTTCAATGAAAATAGTATACAAAAATATTAATAATATATCAAACAATATATAGTCCGTTATATGAATAATAATATTAATAATAAAAACAACTAAAACATCAACATAATAAAAAATCAACATAAAAATATATATGAAAGAATCATTAATTTTTTAGCTCACTAAACAGTACAAAGATGATAGTGCGTTCTTCAATTTATCTTTTGTAGTATAAAATCAAATTTGTAAAAAATATGATTTTATCGCTTACAACAAATTTGTCTTTTTAAAAGCAGCATCATAACTTGAGTTGTCAAGTTGTTGTCAATTGTCTACTGAAATCAGAAACAGGAGCTAAAAAAACATTCTGTCTCCTATTTTATAAGACAGTCTCATCTTTGGGGAATAGAACATATTATCATTCAGTGAAATAATCAATAATGATAAAAATTGTTGATCTTCTTGACACTCAACTGTGACAAGCTTACCATAGAAATTGGTGGGTTGCCAAAATAAATAATTGTCCTTTTTGTAAAAAAATAATGTTATCATACTTTGGCTATAATCAAATCAAGACCCCTGTTGATAATATTCTAATTTGTTTTTTCAGGTATCAACATTGTACAGAAAATAAGAGAGCATAGTTCAGTTTGTAGATTGTGTCCAGTTTGAAAAGTAAAGTATTTTATAATTATAACAACAACAATAATTGAGGTTAGTTGGTTGGTAGTACTGGAGGCAGTAACAGCTGTTGCAGGATGAGGTAGGGGGCCCTGATTGATGTGTGCGAGGCTGTAGGACGTCCACATCATTGATGCTCCAGGTGGAGGAAGATGAGAGTTGTAGGAAGGAGGACAGGAAGGAGTCTTCCTAGTCATCCATCCTTTGGTGGCAGCGGTGGGATAATTAGCAAATGATGCGCACTGCTTGCATGGCTGGCATATTGCAGACAGGGCAAGCTGAGTCAGAGGACTGAGAGATCCTTTCACCACAGTCCATGCAGAAGAGATTGTGTCCACAAGGTACCAGAACTGCAGTCACCTCCTTGTCACCACAGACAATGCAGTCTCTCTTGCCATTCACAGATTCTGTTGGAGAAGTGCTCTGAGGAGGTGATGGTCTTGAAGTTGGTGGGAAAGACCAAATGCTTGAAGGTGCTGTAGCAGTGTCAAAAGATGGCGAGTCACCAATACCTTCATCTCGCTCCATTGAAGTTCCCCAGATTGATCCCAAATCCCCCAAGTTAGTTGTGCCACAAGCTGATGAGCTTGAAGAAGCTGAACTGCATCCTGAACTATTAGTGAATGCAGACTCCACTGAAGTCAATCCTGTGCAGTCTCTGAGTGGAAGTGGGTTGTTATCAGTTGTGAGCAGGTTGTCCATATAGTTGAACAAGCTCCCCAGCCCAGTCTTGTAGAGATCATTGAGAACATTGGGAGGTGTATTACTCAAAAAGTTATCAGCAAACAATGGATCAGATGCAGTTGCTGTTCCAGTGCGTGCAGCAATATGTGATTCAATTTCACGCTTAGCAGCTTCAACACTCTCAGGCAGTCCAGTGACATCAAATACAGGCTCCTTGTCCCTTGATGGTGTTACAATGTAGGTGTGTGTCAGATGCTGTATCCTCTTGATTGTTGCACCTTTAGGTCCCACAACAAGTCCAACCACTCTGTAGGGCACTCTCACCTGGATGGTCACATGTCCAGGGACGTTGGCTGGAGGTCCAGGTGGTGACAATCCAGATCCAGTCAGGTTGTTCTTTCTGGATGCTCGGATTTGTGAGAAGTGCTCAGCGGCTGAGAGGATTTCACGTTTGGCCTTTGCAACATCTTCTTTACGACCAGTGACAACAAAAACTGGCTCTTCACCTCTGACTGGGGTCTTGATGTAGGTGTTGGTTTTTGCTCTCAATGCTTTGATTTTGCATCCTGTAACAGAGAAAATGTAAAACTGCATTAGAATTTTTACAACTGATAGAACCCATTTACAGAATTATACATTCAATAGCCAGCAAACTTTCTTAGCTTTCCTCCGCCATCTAGATGCTCTGCCACACCTGTGAAGGGCAAGAACTGTACATAAAATCATAAATCTAGCCAGCACCAAACTTTTTTTTGATCAGTTGTTATCATGTCTACCTGAAAAGTTAACCAATTCACATCTCAATATTTAAGACTCAATATCTAACTTTAAAAAATTGTAAAGGTTTAGACATTGTAATGGTAAAAACAGAAAGATATAAAACATAAACATCATTTAAAGGTTTAAACATCAAGGTAAAATTTGTCAACTTTAAAAATCTCAGCTCGCATATATGGTCTCAACTGGGCATGTTTAGCTACTTACAACTATTTTTGTGCATGGCTTTTGAGGGACAGTGATGAATGTTGTTAGTTGGTGACTCATAGTATTTGTTTCTCATATGAATAGATCCTCATTTATTCATCTTACTTAAGCACAATTATCTTTATTATGACTGCAACTGTACTCACATTACTGAGCTAAATATTACAATACCCAACAATTCTCTTGAAAAAACATCTAAACAAAGGAAATCATGATGTTATTTTTGAATGTCCAAGACTTAGAACCTCAGTTCAACAATAATTTCAGGCCTAGCAGAGCAGAGCATCTTTGGCTAAACACCAGCTAGTAATAAACAAAAACCTGGACAGATGTAACGATCTGACAGTGCTTCCCAACCTGTGTGCATTTCCAGAGACAAAAATAAATCAACTATTTTAGGAATGAGACTATCTAGCGTTGGAAATTTTCAGATTTAATCATGCTTGAGATGAGCATCAAATCTTGGCAGAAAAAATATTCAATACATCAGACTGGAACTTTTTTTGATTGTGGAATCTTTTGTGCACTAAGAATTTTTTTCAGAAAAAATATTCGATGCAAGATCTAGCTGGAAATTTCTTTTTATTGTAGAATCCTTTGTGCACTAAGAGTTTTTAAAATATATATTCATAAATAATTTTGTTGTACATTAATTGCCTGTTCTTGTTTTAGTATTTTCCATTACTATACCTGATACAATTTTTTCTTTCTCGTGATTCTTACATGTGTTTGTGACGTATGAAAGTAATGATGTGAATGATGATACAAATACGTTATAAATGGTGAACCTACAGATTTAGGAGGGTTCCAAACCACCGAGTTAGTGATAATATAGCAAATAACGTCGTGTTATTGGGCACCAAGCGTAGTCCTAAGCGCCCGTGACGTAAAATCACGACCGCCCTGAAACCGCGCTCACCGAGCGACCAATTACTATCTAAAACTGATTCATGATATAAGAATAAAGTTATACCGCCAAAACAGACATTATAGTGTACACGCTATTCTTTGAGAAATGTATCTTCTTATAAGAAATATATGAGCACAGACATTATGGCTTATAGGCTACACTAGAGAAATACGGTTCTAATGCTTTTTTTATTATTTGATGTTTCACAGCAGGCATACACTTTAAAATAACGGTAAGATCATTTTTACCATTTCTGAAAAATATTTGATAACATTATCATCAAGGCTACTAGAAAAAAGTGATCAAGGTGATCAATTCTATGTAATTATGTGGGAATTTCATGAATATTAACCTTGTTTTCTTCTATTATGGAGCTCCACAACATTTACTGATACAAAACAGAAGGTCCACCATTCATAACATCATTTGCCTCATTACTAGTCTCAGATTCATGTGGGCTTTATCAATAGGTGAAAAAAAACTGAATGTACTAAGTAAAGAAGGGTTGATTGGAGGGGAATTTCTCTAGCTGAAACATCAAGATAGACAAAACTTGTGGTCCGGAACACACCTGAAACTGTAGGTCCGCCATTTCGTAGGATCATTCACCTTATTACTATTCTTACATGTGGGCTTCAGCAGGTAGAAAGATCTGTATGTAAAGAAGGGTTGATTCCCTGGAAATTTCTTAAGCTGGAACTTTGAAATTGGGACAACTAGTGGTTCGGAACACACCTAAAACTGTAGGTCGAACATTCATAACATCATTACTAGTCTCAAACTCATGTTGGCTTCATCAGCAGGTAGAAAAAACGATGTAAAGAAGGGTTGGAGGGAAATTTCTATGTCTGAAACTTTAAGATTGGCACAACTGGAAAATCCTCAATAGCTCCCTTCGTAACTAGATACGCCCTTACTGGTTCAGACCTTTTAGCACAACACGCAGTAATTCCAAATTGCATTATTTCAACCCCTCAGGAAATAATTTATTCAGAATGCGATTTTCATTGAAGGGTGAGACTACTTCACGGAGACGTAACGGTTCGGGGAAAGGTTTTTATACTCGTGATCAGAAGCCCATATTGTTTTTATTGTAAGGGTAACATTTTTTTTACACTTTAGATCAATATGCTGAAGTCGGCCTGAAATTCAAACTTCAAAACTAGTTTTACTGAATCAATTTCCTCAAGATGTCTGGCATACTGTAATCTGCTATGTCGAATCAATGTATTTTCTAGTTTAAAATATATTTTTACATTATATATTCAATTTATATTTGTAATATAAAATTATATATTAATTTGAAGTTGATTGGTCAAAGCATACGAAAGTTATCGTCGAACCTACATATACACAGACATGGGCCTCAAGTCAAGTCAAAACTAAGAAATCGCTACGCTTGTTCAATAAATAATCAGTTCCTCTAGTAAGATCTGTTGCTCCTGAAGCATTCTGTATAATTGTAAAAACCCAATGCCCTAATTAATTTTGGTAACCTGAGTCTGTGGTTTCTTAGTTGGTGCTAAGATTTATTTCTATTCCTAAGGCTCTTCTCTGATGAAAGGGAAAAGAAGCAAAACCTTCGAGAAAAGATTTCAACCAATGATTACTGTGATCTGGAGTGGTCATAAAAAGTGGGAGGTCGTCGGAGCATCGGTTTCAACAAAGAGAATCAACCAAAATTCGGTTGAAAAATAGAAAAAAATACAAGAATTTCTTGTTGGCGCTATAACAAAAGAATGGAACCACGCATTAATGAATGCTTCTGTCCCGAAAGATAGACAGCAGAAAAAACAACACAGAAATAATCGTCTATCCAATTTTGTAACTGCTTGTAAAAAAGTGTGTGTTGCCCAACCTGTCAAGACATTTGCCGCCAAAAACGCTCAACAATCAAACATAACCTGTTATTTGCGCGCGAAACACTATTAGCAATAATTTCCAGTTCAGCCGGTCGGAACTTGACTGTCGCTTAGGTGAAATCAATGTCAGATACTTCCTCTTTCCAATAAGATTTATTTTTCGTGGGTAACATAGTTGGAAAAGGGTTTTCAACTACACACCCAATCCCTATCAAATCGAACGAAATACTATAGTTTCATCAGTCACGCCACTCTTAATCTCGATCAAAATAAAACTCAGTTGCACAGCTTCATATCAATAATCTACAGAGTGATTACAAAAGAATGTCAACAATCTTAATGATATCAACAATGACAATGAAAATCTTGATGCAATTACATGAAATGGCGTTTTTGCTATATTTGTTGTAATTTTCATGTAGTGTTAACTTTATCTTTCTTTATTCGGGGGAAAATTTACAAATTATGCATATGAATGGAAAAACAAAATTATCAAAATCACATGGAGAGCGCGAATGGCGGTGAAAGACATAAAACGATTTCGCGAAATGTAGTTGAATGACAATGGAAAACTACTGGAAAAACTGATAAACATGGGGTGTGGGGGAGAGGATGCTAGAGTTGAGTTTTATGTAGGGGAAGAGAGAAGAAAGACAGGAGAGAGAGTGAAGAGAGAAAACTAGAGAAAGGACAAGAGGAAAGGAGGAGAGGAAGACTAGCGGAAGAAGTAGAGAGAGAGAAGAGAAGAAGAGAATGTAGAGAGAGGAGAGAAAAAAGAATTAAGTTAAAGAGGGAAAGAAGAGAGAGAAAGAATAGAGATGGAAGAGAAAAAGAAGAGAGTGAACAGAGAGAGAGAGAGAGAGAGAGAGAGAGAGAGAAGAGAAAAATAATTTAGAGGGAAAGGAGAGAGACAGAAGAGAATAAAAGATAGAAAGAAGAATTTGAGTAAGAGTGAGAGAGTTAGAAGGGAAAAGAAGAGAGTAGAGAAAAAGAAGAGAAAAAAGATAGCTCAGAAAGAAGAGGGAAAAAGACAAAAAAGAAGAAATTGAGTGTGAGAGAGCAAATATGGCACCATTATTTTATAATATTTATTAAGGGAATGAAAAGATCAGTCGTGGGAATCAGTACGTTCAAGGTTAAACGATTTTAGTGAAATAAGTTCACTACCCTCTGTACAACGTGCAGCTCTATAGAACTTGGAACAATAATAATTCATTATTCACTGATATGAGATCCCCTTTCATTTACCGTAATAAAAAAAATATATGATTCAATTCATTAAGCATACAGATCGAATTTCTATAGCACCAACATGATTTTATTCGTCTTATTTCTGGAATAAGTTTTCTTTCAATTCGAATGTTTGTGGATTATGATCACTGGCCTTTATAATTCACTTTAAAATCACTTCCCGGTGGTTCGGAACCCACCTAAAGGTCAAACTTATCAATCACCCAAAAAATAAGTTTTTTAAACTGTCAACACAGCTCAACTAATACCACATCAGAATGTTTTTGGTCCAAAGAGCATACTACGCAAACGAGGAGTGAGGTAGGTTGCGATTACTTTCCTCACTGAGTTGTGTCTATGCCAAGCCCACCGAAACAAATTCTGAAGCTCTATTGCTTAACAGTTCACTCCCAACTTTACACAAGGTCTGGCTGCACAGATGAGTGTGTATACTATCTAGCACACCTTTGAGCTACGGTACTTAAAAAGATAATAAATATATGTATAACCTAGAAATAACATCTAATATAACCTTAGAATGATAAATTAATAAAACCTAGAAAAACTAAAGACTTCTTAACAGTCCACTTGCACCTTAACACAGGGTCTGGCTGCATAGGTGAGTGTGTATACTATCTAGCACACCTCTGAGCTACTTAAAAAATAATAAATAAATAGACATACTAGAAATAACATCCAACACAAATACAACAGAATTTATTAATTTCGAATTCCTTTAATTGCTATCAAATTTGTCAGTTTGTTCAATTGTCAGTAACTTCGAACTAACTTGTGACAAATACAACCTAAGAATGACACGTTTGGTGAGTGTGTTAAAGAACAAAAAAAATTCAATTGATTTATAAATGTAGCAAAATTGAGACAAAATTAAACGATTTTTTTTCTAATAAAACATAGAATGACACTGATTGGAATGAGCTGGTTTAGAGGAACCTGTCTCCAACTGAAATGAAGTGGTTCAAAAAGTTTCAGGTCTCCTTTGTGTCATGGTATGTGATGAATATGCATCGATTAGAGCATTGTTTTTTTTAGGGTGGGGGGAGTACTCCAAAGAACAAAGGTGCTGGAACCAGGTAGGACAAGAAAGAGTGAGTGTGAGAGAAAGAGCGAGAGAAGAGAAGAAAAAATTGTGATGAAAAAAGTAGAGGACGTTAAGTTCTGTCCTGTCACAAGAACAAAGAGCTACAGCTTCTATAATCATGGAATTGGATTTCATCTGCAGGAGATTTTTATTCACCATTCGAGAAGCGTCATGTTTAGGAATTCATTGATTCACACTATACTCCTTTTCTTTAAATTATTTATTTTTTGTTGCATGGTGCTCACATGATTCTTGAGACTTGGGTAATGAGATGAATACACAAGAGCTGATATGAAGCTCACATATAAAACTTGTGCGTGTGTAATGAGGTGAATACACAAAACAGTTGATCAATCTGTATCACCTAGTAGGGGAAATGCTCTGCCCAATAACACTACGTTATTTGCTTGATAAAACACTTATTTTCACCCCACCTAAAACTGTAGGTACACCATTAATGAAATCTCTGTATATCCATTGCCCTTATTACCCACGCACTAATCTCTAAAACATGGGGGCTTCATCAGCAAGAAAGGAAAACCAAAATTTAAAGAATAAAAAGTTAAGAGAAAAAATATATTTGAGTGTTACTTTACAAAATAAAACGATACAACGTAGTATCCAAAGACCCGAAGAATGAAATAATAATTAATATTATTATCAAATGTGCTGATAGGCTTATGCACCATTCAACTAACAAAGATGCATACTAACCTCTAAAGTAACCTTGCCAACTGCTTCGGTTTCATAATAATAATAATAATAACAACTCATCAATCACCATCATCCAACTCATTACCCACGCACAGGTCTCAGACCTATGTGGGCTTCATCCTAAAGAAAAAATTATTACGCTTCCCAGTTCACAAAAATATGCATATTTGGCAGTTCTCAAAAAAGAGTTTTGTTTCTTCTCTTCTTGTTCAACAGATCTCAATATAATATCATACCTCAATATTTTCTATCGTTTTTTTTTCAATTCGATTTTAAATAATTAAAAAAAGATTTCAACACAATCAGAAATTAAAACGTCAACGCTTGCACTGTATATAAATTACGCCGATAATATTGGGCTGAGCTTCAGCCATCCTAATTTCAAATGTTTTGATTTTCACTAGCCTAAACTAACCTTAGCCTGTAGTGGAAATCTGTTTTACACCAGAATTACTTTTGAATTTGAGCCCCAAACTCCAAAATCAATAGCGATCTCACTTGAACTAAAGTTTCAAGAGTCTATAATCTTTCTTTCAAGCTCTAGGGAGTCTGATGGACGGACAACGGCACGATTTCAATATGGACCTGTCAGGGGCCTTCATTGTCTGCTATGATTGGAGCGCTTGTCTGAGATAAGATAAGGCTCTGGCTTCGTTTCCTGCAGCCTTGGGTTCGAATCTCATTCAGCCATGGATGTTTCTCACCATTCACCTCATTACCCACGCACAAGTCTCCAGACGCATCCCTCATGTCCTGGCGTCATTCCCAAAAGTCCTGCATAATGATTTATCATTCACCTCATTACCCATGCACAAGTCTCCAGACTCATGTGGGCATCATTCGCAAAAAGTCCTGCATAATTCATTGATGAAAAATAAATATTTCGCGGGAAAAGTAAACATTTAAGTTGTAGCATACTAGTTTTAGTATATATTGAAAGAAAATTCAATTCCAACAATAAGTTAACTACCCAAAAAGGTTTTTTAAACGGCATAGGCCACTGGTGAGGAAGAAGCTAGTGGAAGTCAGTCAGTTAAACCGACCTTGAGTCTCAAAATAAGTTCCATCTACTTGGCCTGGAGGCAGGAGACGATTTCCCTGAGAATCATAACTTATTTTTAAACGCCCCTTAAGTCACCTCGTGTCAAATAGTCAGTCAAGATTATTGTGTCAGTTGACTGCTGTTTAGACAGAATTTGATTCAGATCAAGTTCAAAAAACAGAACATACTCATTTTCGACAGTTTGCTATTCTTATGAAGTTTGATTCATTAAAACCCTAATTTTAATCAGAATGATATCAATTTCATGGTCCAGTCAAATTAGCAAAATGTAAAGAAAAAACCTACAAGGCTGAAAATTTAAATAATGTCCAGAAAAACATGCTGAATAACATACGAGTACTGGCCCCCGGTTGCACAAACATTATCATTATGTCGGTACATCATTCGTAACACTTTTATACCAAGCTACTATGTGAAAGCACATGATTATATCTGTATACATGCTAACATTCGTATGATCTATATATTATCTTGAATTGTGGAGCACATACCTATTATAAAATGTATAAATTGATACCATCATTCACGCACATGCGACATCTTGTTATAACTCAACATAACCCTAAAACAAGCCTTATATTAATGGCAAATACTAGGGCTTCGGGATCTGTGATGGGTCCACATGTTTTCTACCTGAAGGTAGACAAAGCAACAGCTTGATGGGATCGGAAAGGGTTGTCCAGGTTGAAATATTCCTTCCTTCATCCTTGTGGACCCACCACAGATCCCGAAGCCAATACTAGTCAATAATACATGTTATAATTTCAAATATCTAATTAACTCTCCAAACCTTATATGATTTGATTCAATTCATAACGAATTATCAAACTAATTTATCTATTTTATGCTCAGCTGATCTTGATTTTTTTTTTTTGTTGACTGCTGCGTTGTAATCTTGCTATCATTGCTTGAATAACTGTATTGTGACTCACCAAGTGATAATCTCACCGGCTTCTTGTATTATAATCGCCGTTGGAGGGCGAACTTAGGGAGCAGTCGGCCCTCTCTTTCACTATATAGTGAGATGAATGAGATTTGTCTTTGTCCAATACTTTTAAGTACTGTTGTGCCTACTATTATATATGGAGGTGGGCTGGGCTATCGTGCAACCCATCCCGGTGTTAAGAACCTTTCCACCAAGACTTGGCCAATTGCCCGAATTGTTGCTATATTTGCATCAGACTGGCCCTGCCACAGCTTCCTCTTCTTCTTCTTCTTTGTGCTTTTTCTCTTCTATCTTCATATCTTCCTTATTTCTTCACGTTATCTCCTCCTTAACCATCTTCTTTGCGTCCTCTCCTTTACAGATCGCTCCCTAACTTCGCCCTCCACGGAAAATAAAGGGGAATAGTCAATCCAATTATCCTTTTTTTTTACTGATGATGCCCACATGAGTCAGAGACTTGTGCGTGGGTAATGAGGTGAATGATTACACATAAATGCCAGACGGTGGAGCGGGATTCGAGCCCACGACCGCTTAAACGACAGCAAGCTGAAGTTGCGACGCCCCAACCAACTGCGCTAAGCGGCCCGCCATTTACTTCACACTCTCCTTCTTTTCCGTCTCTTCTTCTTATTCATCTACTTTTTCTTCTTCTTCCTCTTCGTCCTCATCATAATCTTATTTTCTCTTTTCTACTATTCCTCTTCTTCCTCAAACTCTTTTTCTTATTTCTCTTCCTCCCCTGTTTTCTTCATCTCCTTTTTCTGCTTCTTTTTCTAGTGTTTTCTTCATTTTTTCCCTTCTTCTACTTGTGCTTTCTTCATCTTCTTTTTTCCTTCTTCTACTTGTGCTTTCTTCATTTTCTTTTTTCCTTCTTCTTCTTGTGCTTTCTTTAATCATCTTTTTCTGCTTCTTTTTCTTGTTTTATTCATATTATTGTTCTTCTCTTGCTTCTCTTCTTTTCCTCTTATTTTTTCTCGACTTCCACTTTTCTTCCACCTCTCCTAACCCTCATTCTACTTTTCCTTCATTCTTCCTTCCACTTTTCTTCTACCTCTTCTAACCCTCATTCTACTTTTCCTTCCTTTCTTCTTCTACTTCTATTTTTACTTCCGCTTCCTCTCTTCTTTACTCTCATTTTCCCCACCCCATCTCATCATTCCAAACATATTAGGTTCATATAGGACACATCATTGCAATAGTGTTTGCACAGTGGAGCCTCCAATACTCTATGATAATCACCATCACAAAATCAAACACATGCAGAGGAATGGTAGCTTACAGACAGATTGCAGCAAGCATTCTTTGAATCACGTAAAGACTGAATAATTATCTGAATCTAAAAAATGCACCAAGAAAGCTTGCACAGTGGAGCATCCACTCAGTTATAATCACCATCACAAAATCTAACACACACTGAAGAATGGTTTAATAGAAATTGGAGTCCACCATTGCACAGCAAGTTTTTCATTTTCTGATGGTGATTATGGTGGAGTATTTGATGCTCCATTGTCCAAGCACTTCCAATTTCAATATTATAAATGTGTAGTCTACCTAAGCAATGGAATGAAAATTAGGATTGGATGACATGATGACGTGATCCAGTCTCCAATTCGGAATCCATACATCACACTCCTTATTTGTTCACAATCCTCGTTATTCTTCTTCTTCTTCGTCCTCCTCCTCCTCTTCTTCTTCTGAAAGGTGCACCGCCTTGGTCTCAGTGACCTTGAATGAGGTGGAAAAAGAGAGAAAATGGTGGAGAACCGGTGCGATAAAGAAAACAATTGACCGGTGGATAGCTGCTGTCGTCAGTCTGTTGTCCTACTACCTCCTTATTATTTTATGTCCTACTGCTGTACTTCTACTTACAGGGGTTCAACGACACTACTACTGCACAACAAAGAAGATATAAGACAAAAGAAGAAGAAGAAAGCAAGAGAAGAACAAGGAGGCACGCGAAGATGACAAGAGGAGATGAATAAAAAGAATACAGGAAGAGGAGGAGGAGGTCGAAGAGGAATAAATAAGAGGTAGAAGAAGCAGAAAAAGAAGAAGGAGCTGGAAGAGGGAAGGAAAAGGAGGGAAAAAGAAGATGGCAAAGAAGAGGAGGAAAAGAAAGAAGATGATGAATTAGATTATCTTTCTTTATCCATGTAAATTTACAAAGTGCACACGAGAGTATTTAAAAACAAAATTATTAACATCAGATAGATACAATTATAGTAAACTTAGATGGTGCTACTTTATTAATGCTATAGATTATGCACAAAGATATTATTTGTAAGATCTCAATGATATAAACTATGGTGATGCAATTACAAGGAATGGCGAAGTTTGGACAAAGATTCGTCCATCTTTGACACTTAAAACCGGTGAAGATGAGGAAGAAAAAGTAAAGGAGGTGGACGAGATGACGGAGGTGGAAGAGGTGTTGTAGGAGGAGGATAGGATGTAGAAGAACAAGGAGACAAGAGAAAGAGAAGAAATATGAGGTAAAAGTGGAAGAAAAAAGTGAAAGGAGGTAGAAGATAGAAAAAATGAGTAGAAATTTGAAGGAAGAAGAGAAAAAGACGATGGAGAAAATACAAAAAAAAGAAAAAGGTAGAGGATAAGGAAGAAGACGTATAGGAGGGGAAGGATAAGATGTAGTAGAAGAAGAAAAAGGATGCATTGGAGGACCGAGAAAGAAACAGAGAATTTTTCTCTAAATAGGTTTTTCATGATCAGTTTTTTTATGATCGGTTTTTCATATTAGCACAGTAAGAAAATGCGTATTAAAGAAGTAAATTCGTATGGCTTTTATTGGTGGGCAGACCCTTACGTGTAGTTATACCTTTGCGCTTAAGCCATGTTATTGGGAAAATGATGGACCTACAATTTTAGGTGGGCTCCGAACCACCAGGAAGTGATTCTACAGCAGAGAATAGAGACGTTTTTGCTGGCCAATCCAATTGATCACCCTTACGAAGAGGGTTCAGGAGAGCGTTGGATATCTAATCTGATTGAACAGATACCTACTACTGCTCACGGCTGTCACTTCCTAGTATTAGTAGTATTTGCAGTATAATTCAAGGTTATTTCTAGGCTGTTTCATACAGTCACATAGTATATTTACTGGGGTGGTCGAAGTTATAAAATTGCCATTTCTTTTTAAAGTTCTGCACTTAGTTATTTCAATGTGTTTTTCTTGTATCAATCAATAACTCCTCTGAGCAATTGCAATTTGCTCAGAGAAACTATTAGTATGTATTATTATACTCCAGTTCATTGCTACCATAGAAAAGTGAATCGTAACAGACAGGCATTAGCCCCGTAAACAAGAATATCACAGATAACGGTTTTCAAGGAAAAAGAAGAAAGTTTTCGACATTTTCCTACAAGTTAATTGATAAGAAGCGTGTCACATTACTCTTATCTAAAGTGGCTAACCGTTTGCAGGACGGATATGAAATGGTAAAAACTTTCTAGAAATTCGCTTTGCATTTGTAGGTAAGTAAATTATAACACTCGACACAAGTTCTTTTTTAAATTCCAAGTTGGGCTGTCAGCCAGTTGTCTACGAGAGTCCTTGTAAAATAATCTTAAAAAATCATTTACAAGTAACTAATCAGGATCACATGATCAAATAACTAATATCACGAGAAAATCGAAAAATCCAATTTTTTTATCATTTTATAGCGTAATTTTTAATGACATCATCCCTGAAAATGTATTGAATCTGGAAAAACCGATCTACAAACTTGGTTTAAATGTATCTTCTTTCTTCTTCTTATTTTTCTTCTACTCAAATACCTGATTTCAATAACTGAGAGGATGTGTACCAGACAGATGCTTCATCCATTTTTAACCTCCAGTTCCCGAATTTCCAGTGGCCCAGTATTCTATACTATATTTCGATTTATAGAAATGCTAAGTTGTCAACGTGAGCGAACTGAGACTCTAACCCAGAATAAAGTAATCTCTTCCTCTTTTTTAGAGAATGGCAGTTATGCCTATACTTGTTTTTCGCTTCAATGTGGAAATTGAGGATTTCACTTTTTAAATTAAGACAATGAGAAGCTGTTTTTATTTTTCATGACCTATGGGTTATTGGACTGCTCGTGAAATATGTGAGCGAGTTGTTAAGGCTGTGCGCAGGGTTTTTGGTCATAATTTTTTTTCGAAGTTCATTGAATTGGATATTATTAAGGTATAGAAATGTTGACTATTGCCATGAGAAATTATTTTTTTCATCAAACATTTTATGGAATATGTTCAAAGTTGAAAATTTTCGGTTTTTGGGGTCAATTGAACTCAGAAGTTATTTTAAACATTTGATAATTTTTTCATTACTGAAAGACACCTTGGGGGAAAAGAATGACACATTTTTTATCTAAATTCAACAATTGATTTTTTCAATAATTTTTTGAAAAACTGAAATTTTTTGCATGTTTTAAAAAATGTATTTTGAGAAAATTAATTGTTTGAACGGAATGAAAAATATGTCATTTTATTCTTCAGTGTGTCTTTCATTTAAATAAAATTATCAAAAGTTCAAAATAACTAGGAGAGATCAATTGCCCCCAAAAACCGAAAAATTTCAACTTTGAACTCCCATATTTCATGAAATTTGATGAAAAAAATAATTTATCATGGCGATAGTCAACATTTCAATACCTTAATAATATCCAATACAATAAACTTCGCAAAAAAAATTATGAACAAAACCCTGCGCACAGCCTGGAAAAAGTTGCGCTAGCCCTGGGGTGCCAGAGCATGTGCTCCCGTGCAACATAAATGTAATAAAACTTATAAAAATTTATTTATTTTCAGTAACTAATGGATGCATTGGCATATGGCATGTTGTTTGGGCACGGCCCAAAGATGCAGCTCAACGCCATGATTTTTTAATAAAAAATAAATATAAATAATAAATAAAAAAAAAATAATAATATCGATGAATACTCAAATTGAAAGAGTATTATTCTGCTATTCTAACTTTTAAACAGTTTATTTATTTTGCTTGAGGGAATGGTGGATTGCAATTGGTGGTCGTAATTAGTTTTCTCGACAGATAACGGTAAGCAGCTGTTTATTATATTATAGGATGTAATAAACCATCTACAAAACTAATTTAAAAGTATCTTTCTTCTTCTACAACTTCTTCTCTTTTTTCCTTCTACTCCTCCCCCTTCCTAATCATCTTCTCCTTCTGCTCCTCCTCACTCTTCAGCGTTATAATTTCTCGACAGATAATAGCAGGATAGTAGTGCTACTCCACACTGGAAAGTGTAGTACTGTAGTTCAGACCTATGTAGTTCGGAACCCACCTAAAACTGTAGGTCAAACTCATCAATCACCATCATCCAACTCACTTCCCACGCACAGGTCTCAGACCTATGTGGGCTTCATCCTTCTACAAAAAAAATGTAGTGTAGTAGTCTAGTCTAGTTTAGTGTAGTGTACTGTAGTGTAGTGTTCTGAGAACACACTACCAGTACCAACACTTGCCTTGACCAATACCGAATTCTCCCGCCAATTTCGGACCGATTCTGGAGACAAAAGCGTAAAACCGGAAAACCAAATACTGAACAGATCAACTGGAAGAAGGCTGCTGGAAGGCTGGAAGCTGTCTCTGCTGTCTGGACAAGTCTTTGTTGTCTGGCATGGCATCAGTGACCTTAAAACTTTTTCTGCCTCATCAAATCTCTCCAAGTACGTATGAGGCGATTTCATACATCTCCCACATTTCTCGCGCAATCTCTCTCACTCACTCTTTCTCACACTCTCACTCTCTCTCGTAAGATGTCTCAATATCAAATATCACTCACTCACTCTCTCGCTCCCTCATTCTCTCTCTCTCACACACACAAGCCCGCCTCACGAATTATTCTATATAATGAACAGCTACTTGCTGTTATTTGTCGCCGGACAGTAAAACATTGAAGGAGTTAGAATGAGAAGAAAAATGAATAAGAAGGGAAAGAGGATAAGGAAGGAAGAAAAGAAAAATGGATAAAAAAGTAATGGGAGAGGAGGAGGGGGGGGGGGGAAAGATGAGGAAATAGAGGAAGAGGAGAAGCTGAGAAGACAAAAAGGTGAAGTAGAAGATGATGATGACGAAGAGGAATAGAAGCAAGAGAGAAGGAGAAGAATATGGAAAAGAAAGAGTGATAAGAAAATAAAATACACTATTTAATTTGTAGATGGGTTAATTGCTGCTTGCTGTTATTTGTTGACGAACCTCTGCTGGAATGGTGGAGGGTCAACAATTGAAGGAGAGGAAGAAAAATTAATAAATGCGTCAATATCACAGCAATTGTTTGATTTTGCGATGGTGAGTATCATCGAGTGTATTATTGGATAATATAGGCCTACTAGTGGGATATGAAGTACCAATAATAATAATAGTAGACATCAACGTACACGTTGGGTGCTTGCATAGTGGAGCATCCAACTCGAGTAAAATCACCATCGCGAAATCAAACCCTTGTTTGTTGTGTAATGGTGGCATTCACGCTGCCCCAATCTGGCATACACAATTGCACATTATGTGCTTGAGTATTGTATGCTTCACTGTGCAAGCACCTTCAGTGCATTGTCCATGTGTTAGTTCATTCACCCTTCAACCGGTGCGTGATTGAAACAATACCTGAAATTCACACTACAGCCCCTATCAGTGTTCTAGCTTGCCTACTAAAGTTCAACTGGGTCTAATAAACCCACAGAAAAGCCTAAAAGGATGAGCAAATAATGGAAGACTGTAGAATAAAGAAGAGAGGATCCGGGAAGCTGTTATATCAGTTACAGCACTAAGGAACTAGATAACTTCACTACTTTTGCTTGTTCTTTTCATCGTTAAGTTGCAATTTTCCATAATAAATCTCGGTAATAGAAAATCAATCACTCAAAACAAATTAATGATTTCATTAAAAATCTTGGAACTAAGAATCAGTTTTCTATACAGTCTCTTGAGTTGAGGACCATCTAGAAGAAAAAACCTTTTTTATCACTTACCTGGTGGTTCGGAACCCACCTAAAATAGTAGGTCCACCATGTTCCCAATTAGTAGACCATGGTTTAAAAGGCGAGGTGGAACTACCCGTAAGGGTCTCCCCACCATTAAGTCTTATGCTTATTATTTTAGAAGAAAAAAGTAACTGCTTATGGCTTTTATTGGCGGACAGAGCCTTAAAAGCGTAGTTCCGCCTCGCCCCTTGAGCCACGTTATTGGAAACATGGTGGGCCACAACTTTAGGTGGGCTCCGAATCACCGGGAAGTGATTTTACAGCAGATGTCTTTTTTGCTGGCCAATACAATCGGTTACCCTTAACAGGGAGAACCCTGGAGAGCGTTGCTTATCTAATCTGATTGAACAGATACCTGCTAAAGAAATGTTGAAAATTATACTATATCAATTCATTGATTTATGAAAATCCAAATAATTGAATTTTAATTTTTGAATTAAAGCTTATATGGAGATTAGCTTAATCGAGTTGCGTTTCCAAAAAAAAAATATTTTAATAAAATAGATGTTAAATGTTATTTGATTTTAATCTGATCCATGAAAATCAAAGTAAATTATTAGATGATTGAATTAATTTGCTGTAAATTTATATGAAACATCATAATTCAAATTCATATTCTGAATTGAGTTGAGATGCCAACTATTTTGATAGAATAAATGTTAAATTTTATGTTATTTTACTTTATTAATTAATGGAATTCAAGTTAATAAATTAATGATTGAACTAATTTTCAATAAACTTATATGAAGATTTACTTCAGAATTGAGTTTAAAGTATTGTACTCACCATGCATGCATTCTTTTTATAGACATGGTTCTATCTGGGACTACACAAAACCCACCTGAAAGCAAAGGAAAACAACAATTAGTTAAAATGTTCATAAAAAATTGAAACAATCCTTAAAAAATGTTGAAACAAACGAAGATAAAAACAAAAATTAATTAACTTGTGGGATGATGGTAAGCGAATTGCTGTTTCTTATAAGAAAATAGATTAATAAGACTGAATTTCAAATAAAATAGGGAAAGAAAATGTTGAAGAGCTGAAAAAGAGATGAAGGAGAAGAACAAAAACAGCTATGATAAAGGAGAGGAAAAAGAAGAAGGAGGTGGAGGAGATAATGGAAATGAAGATGAAAAGTAAAGAAGCAGGCAAAAATGATAAGGAATAGAAGAAGAGGAGCAAAAGGAAAAAGTGAAAGAAAAAGAAGGAGGAAAGGGGGGAGAAGAAAAAAGAAGGAAATAGGAATAATGAAGAGGAGAAACAATTGTGGAAGAGAAAGATGAAGCAAGCGGGGTGGGGAAAAAGCAAAAGAAGACTGATAAGAAAATAATAGACTATTAATTGGAATAAGTAGGCAAAGGAGAAGAAAAAGGAGGTGAAGAAGAGGGTGAGAAGAAGAAAAAGGTGAAGAAGAAGAAGAGGAAGGCGAAGAAAAAGAAGATGAAAAACAAGAAGGAAGAAGAAGGTGAAGAAAAACAAAAATTTGAAGAAAGAGAAGGAGAAATAGAAGGTGAAAACAAGAATGAGGAAGACAAGTGAAAAGAGAAGAAGCAGAACAGGAGGGAAGAAGAAAAAATGAGAAGAATCGGAAACACCTCCTGTTATATACATTGCCAAATTCTAGATATTTCGTTTCAATTGAATGGGGCAGCCGAATAGTACTGTTGGAGACTGACAACTTGACCCCTGAAAGGAATTCGCAGTGAATATTGATGAATACAGCACATTTGAGAGCGACTTAACTGGCTCACTATAACAGCAGTGATGTATATATAACCCGAGTACCACTGGCTCAGATTCGTGCTCTATTTAGTGCAAGGCATAGTGGAACTATTACGCCATTACACCTTCCTTCACCTCTCCCCTTCAGGCGTCAGGGGTCATGTTGTCAGTCCCCAGCAGTAGTATAATAGTTCAGTTGTACCTCTGTATAACGAAATATAGGCGTTCTAGAGAGGAATTATTTGATGAGAGGTCATCTAGCCAACATGGCAATGTCATGGGGCACCTTAAACATGCTTTACGCAGAGAGTTCGCTATTTGGGAGTTCGTTATACAGAACTTTGACTATATATTGTTCAACACTGACCGTTGTAGGCTTGCTGCAGCAAAATATATATCAAGGAGGCTGTGCGAAGAATAGGGCTGGGAATTCAGCGCACACACCACCGACTACTAAAAGCAGAGCCTAGACAGATCAATAAGCCAGTCATCGACCTTTCGTGGGGTGTGTAGACCCGTTTCAACCCCTCCTCTACCAGGGGAACCCTTTTCAGCCCCCCAAAAACCCCCAGACAGCACGAGGCAACCCTTGCACACCTTTGAAAACCATTTCAAGGACCCAGAAGGGGCGGGGTGCTTCAGGAAGTTGACCGTTACGTAGCTCTGCAAACGAAACGTAAAAAGGCTCCACGTAAAAAACCTACGTAAATGCTCTCTGCAATCGTCTTCAGAACTGTAAAAAGGAAAAGGCTACGTAAAAATTTACGCACGATTTCTCTACTGCAGTGGCTTCGCTAAATTCTAGATAAAGTTGCCTCCCCTGTAAAACTCTTCCAACCACTTTACGAGGCTCTAAAAAAAGCTCTGTAAATCTTCTTCGAAATGAGGATACTGCTTACCTGTGGCCAGATATTCCAATATTGATGAATATAGAATGTCTAACGCCTTGTTGTGGCTTGTGGGGAATAAAGTGTTATTCATATCAGATAAAAAAAAAGGCTACATAAATTGTGTTGCTTTCTAAACATCCCTGTCGAATGATGGCTTCGAAGCAGGAAATAAGTAAGAGGAGTGCTAGATAGTACACACACTCACCTGTCCAGCCAGGTTTTTCATGTCTAAATATTTAGCTGCATATGTAAAAAAAAAGCTAGCAGATTGCCCGATGAAGCTGAACAGGGATATCTAGAGAATGCAGTAACATACTTACAAATTTAATCTGACTCTTCAATCCCTCTTCCCCTTCTTTTTCTTTTATATCTTCTCAGTTTCTTTTCTTTTTCATCTTTATCATGTCTTTTTCTTTGACAATGTAGAAGAGCATGTTCAACACACAACCTATTTATAAGTTTAATCTCATTATCCTTCTTATCCCTCTACCCCTTTTTTCTACTTTATCTTCTCTTTCGCTTTTATTTTTCAAATTCATTTTCTTCTCTTTTTCTTTTTCGTTTCATGTTTATTTTCTCATTTTCTGTGAAAATGTACAAGACAGAAACTATTTACAAATGTAAACTGATTTTTTCTCATCCCTCTTCCCCTTCCCTTCTTTTCCAACTCTATTTTCTTCTATTCTCTTTATCTTCATCTTCTTTATTTTCTCTTTTTCTGTGACAATGTACAAGAGCATGTAAATTTAATCCAACTTTGTTTCTCATCCCTCTTCATCTTCTTTCTACATTATCTTCTTCTATTTTCCTTTTATTTTCTTCATCTTATTTTCTGTTTCATGTTCATCATCTCATTTTCTGTGAAAATGTACAAGACACAAACTAATTACAAATTTAATCCAACTTTCTTTCTTATCCCCCTTACCTTCTTTCTACATTATGTTCTCCTTCCTTTAATTGTTCATTCTTTTCTTTTTCATCTTCTCCTCTTCTGTGACACTATAGAAGAACATGTACAAGACACAGCCTATTTACAAATTCAATCATTTTTCTTATTCCTCTTCCCCTTTCTTTTCTTTATTCTACTTCATATTCTTTTTCGCTTCTGATTCATCTTCATAATCTTTTCCTTTTTCTGTAACAATGAACAAGAGCGTGTGACACAGTATAAGAGAGCACATCCAGTTTCAATAGAAGAATGTCAATAGAAATAATAATGTATTAATCACTCAAACGGTTCTACGAACAAATGTGATCTAGAATACTTGAGTAAGCATAAACAAGACGTAATACATTAACTATTCATTCAGTTAGTCCATTATGATTATTTATGCAAGATCATGAAATATCTTGTACGATCAATGCCAGGCCAATGCATGACTAAATGTTAGAAACCGTACTGAGTGAACTCCAGATGACTGAAAATTGAATTTTATAACAGATGATAGATGTTCGATACAAGTACAGTCTACCACATAGTGCTAGGTGGTTCGGAACCAACCAAAAATTGTAAGTTCACCATATTACCCAAAACATGACTCAGACGGCGAGGTTGAACTACCCGTAAGGGTCTCCCCACCAATAAAAGACATACACTTTGGAAAATTGAATTATCCAACAGATAACATATAATAGATATTGTTTATAAGAAGTCTATTTAGTGCTAGGTGGTTCGGAACCCACCTAGCTAACAGCTAAAATGGCTAAAACGGCAAGATGGAACTACCCGTAAGGGTTTACCAACCAATATCAGCCCAACACACTTTGTTATTACGTAGTAGATGATATTCTTGTTCTTTAATATTTTATCATTGACTATATAGGTCAATATAATAAATAAATTGTACTATTGTACAAAGTTTAAAAATGGACAAACTACTGAAAGAAGAAAATTTGGTGAAAGCGCATTGACAAAAAAAGTACAGTATTGGAAATGTGAAGGGCGTAGTAGACTCCATGATGGAAAAAAGAGACTGTTTTGTGAAGGCTTGTTTACTGTGACACGTCACACAGCGTGGGAAAGAATTTACCAGACTATTCAAAACCAAACTGACTTGTTTGTGTAAATAAATAATTTGTAGTGCAAGCTTGTGAATAATTCTTTTGTAATTGTGAAGAAATGTCAGGAGTATAATAGTAGATTCTGGCTAAGTCTGCATAGTGCTAGGTGGTTCGGAAGCAACCTAGATTAAAAACCAATACATTAAAAAGAGAAATATTAGATAGTAACGGGTTTGTCGGTGATGATTTCTTGTACCCTTGGTAAAAAACTATCAAGACATCTTATAGATGGGTGATGATCTCTTCTATTACCCTTGGTAAAAAACTATCAAGACATCTAATATACAAACATCTTGATGCTGACCTCTGTCGACGAAACATCAGCGCTCTATATGTGAAGTAGAATATGAAGAAAAAAGGAGATGAAATAGAAGAATGAGGGGACGAAGAAGAAAGAGGAGAAGAGGACGGATGAGTAAAAGATGATAGCAAAAGCAG
This sequence comes from Conomelus anceps, assembly GCA_948455865.1. NCBI lineage: Eukaryota > Metazoa > Arthropoda > Insecta > Hemiptera > Delphacidae > Conomelus > Conomelus anceps. Next base: position 150,288,716 of record OX418216.1, read on the forward strand.
AAAAAGAGGAAGATTAAGAAAAAGAAGGTGGTGGAGAGGAGGAGGGCAAGAAGAAGAAGAAGGAGGAGAGAAAGAAATAGAAAAGGGGAAAGGGTAACAAGAGGGTTGGAAGAGGAGAAAAAAGAGGAAAAGCAGCAAGAGGATAGGAGAAAGATGAAGAAGGAAAAGGGGGAAAGGTATAAGCAAATAATAGACAATAACTTATGGATGACCGGGCTTCACTTACTTATCACTTACCCGGTGGTTCTCCACAAAACTGCTCAAACGGCGAGTTGGAACTTTCCGTAAGGATCTCCCCACCAATAAAAGCCATAGGATTATTATTGATGGACTAATGCCCGGTTTCTGAGTTGTCCATTAAGTTTAATGGATCATTAACCCATTGCTCCAGCATTAATGTTAATGAACGACTCAGAAACCGGGCATAACAAATTTAAATTTGCAAACAGGTTTTCAGGATCTAGAAATTCAGATTCAATTGAATCAAGCGACCTGCTAGTTTGAATTCCATTATGGTTGCAGACATGCAGTACAAGAATGCGAAAGAGCACAACGCACCACTTGTGTGGAGGGGCCTAACCTAAACACTCAAATCACTTTGTGTAGTCTATCAGCCTGATTTAACGAAGATTAAAAACATGCAATATCCTCGACACTTGACCCCCCTCCCGACTTCTTCTGATGGTTCCCCCCTTTGTAAGCGGTGATACTTCCGAATTAATCCCCCCTCTTTTAAATGTAGGGTTTCCTCTTATTTCCCCCCCCCCTCTTTCTCACCCATCATAAATAGACGTCTAACCGCACATATCCGGAGCCCGGGTTATTCAACTACAGTTTTTTAAATAGGGATTCAACTTATTGCTCTGATACTAAAATAATAAATGGATTTTCTGGTACAAGAAGTAAAAAAATAAAATGTTAAAGAATGAACTACAACTTACATTGGCTTATAACAATATAAAGTCTTATGAATCATTGTAAAGCTTGAAATTCAAATTTATTTCATAAATAAAATATTTTGTTTTTATGCTAGTAGTTAGGTGAGCAGTAGACCACACGAATCACGTACAAGGATGCTTGTACAGAGGAACATACTCCATGTACTCAATGATAATCACCATCGCAAAATTAAACATAATTATCAGATCTAACCGTTGATTCAATTCGCGTAGTCTATTACATGTCTGTAGTCTATTACATGTCTGTTTTTCACAAAAGGTCACTCTGCATCACATCACGTGTTTTTTATTTGCGAGACAGCCGATTGCTCAAATAAGATGAATGAGTTTATAAAAGAATTTAAATTGAATATGTATATCATTTACTTAGTAATCACTTGTTATTGGAAATGATGATTTGTTTCTCTGAAATATGTTTTTCTTATGAATGATAACTTTATTCATATGAAGGCTCAACCAGATAAATAAGGAGGCTCGAGGGCTATATGTTACAAACCAAGAGGTACACGATCATCTCTCGTCTGTATCAACCGGAAGCAACGGAGCAGTTCTGTCTATTGACACAAATTTTTCAACTCTCAAAGAATCGGAAACTGAATAAAAAACAAAAAGTAACATCCAAGAAATAACAGACTGTATAACACAAAGAAAAGTCGCCAGTCTCACGGTATCCTCCAAATAGAAAGAGAGAGGGAACGAGTGAGAGTGAAACGATTGAAGAGGTTCAGTTAATGAAAGTGAGTATGAGTGAGAATGTGGTTGTGAGGATATGACGCAATACTTATGGTAGCCTCCAAATAATACATTGCTCCTGAGAGTAAGAAAGAGGGAAGCTGTGTGAGAGTGAGAGAGAAATTATGGCGGGAAGCCGTCTGATTGGTTGAGAGACGAGTTACGTTGACAAAGAAGAAGAGGAAGAATGAACGTAGAATAGTATACGTACATACGAAATAAGACAGCAGCTGTATTTGGGGAGTCCTTGAACTCTTTGGAGTTCTTTGTCTGCTGCTGTAGATGCTAGAAGAGCTGCAGAGTGAGAGAAGAGAGTGAAAGAGAAGATAACAGCTGGGACGGACAAAGGAGAACGCATGTTGACGAAATTATTAGGTCAGAATAAATGAATACTGGATCTACATACGGCAGCACCTCGATTATCCGTCATCCTGATAATTCGGATACTCGATTGACCGGAGGATATCCTAGAGGATATTCGGGGATTAGTCGATTCATAGGGATAAAAACCATTTTCATAAATAAATGAACTTATTTAACCAAAAATACTGACTACGACTACTAAGAAAATAATAAATATCTGGATGCTGTCCTCTCTCAACGAAACTAGATTTCGAGAATAAGAGATTAGAGGAGGAGAGGAAGGAGAATGAGAAGGAAAATGAAGGAGAATATAGGAGAAGACGTATTAGTGGAGGAAGGGAGGAGAAAAAGGCGATGAAAAGAGTAGTAAAGGAGAAGCAGAAATCCTGATCAATTGATTCTCTTTCTCCTACTACTACTGCTCTCCTTATTTTCTGCCTACTGTTCTTCTTCCTTTCTACTTACTGTTCTTCATCCTTCTATCTACCTACTGTTCTTTTTATTTCTCTTTCTATCTATTGTTCTATCTTCTCTTTCACATACTGTTCTTTTTCCATCTCTTTCAACGTACCTTTCTTATGTTAAAAGTGTACTTAATTTGTTTGTTCAATGATTCAAGTCTTTATTCGAAATTCCCTCCACTTTGAAGAAGCAGTTCACAATAGGTTGTTCCTCTCCAGAAAGTGGAATAATGAACAGAATTTAATTACAAGAAATAATGAAATGCCACCATTCAAGAAATATGAAACATGGCACTGAACGTGATTTCTACAACTTTGTATGAAGCTTTTGACCTCATTTCAATACTGTAATTGCATCACTAACTAAGCATCAGCAATACAATAACAATAGATTAAACTTTTTATAGATTAGTTGAAATTGGAATAACTTGATATACTGTAATATTAAAATTGGGATTAATTATATTCCTCTTCATAATAAAATACAAATTATAATATATACGAGCAGTATCTATCATTGAAGAAGGTTCCCCACATATTCTGTGAGCAAGAACAAATTCGTCCAATAAACATTTATTAATCTAATAATATTAATTACTCTCAATTACACATTACAAGAGTTTTTACTAATTCATTTTAAAGTCATTATTGTATCAAAACAGAAAAATTAGCTGAATTTTCAAAAATTTATTTAAAAAAAATATTGTTCAATTGAGATAAAAAATATCTCATTCTACCCACCCCAAGGTGTCTTTTAGTTACAAAAAATTGCCAAACATTAAAAATAATATGTAGGGGAGAGCAATTGCTCTATCTATCTATATCTATATAATCGAAATACCACTGACTGACTCACTCATTCATCACAGTTTCTCAGGAACCACTCGACCAAAAACGATAAAATTTGGTACACGTATTCAGTAGGGGGACTAGACGCGTGCTAAGAAAGGGTTTCAAAATTTACCCCAAAATTGAAGATTTTTTAAAATTTAGGTGACAACAATTTCTAGAGAACCATAAGGTCAAATCAGATAAAATTTGGTATTCATGTTAAGTATCGGACTTAGATGTACCTTGGAAAAAAGTTTCAAAATTAGCCCTAAAATGGGCCCAAAATCGACGATTTTTTAAAAGTTTGGTGATAAACAGCCAAATATTTTGAAATTTGCACTCAACAGATGTCATCAACCTGGCATAATAACATTTCATCATACCCAGTCATATGTTTCCCACATATTGCAAGGCTCCGACTGTATGGTAGCCTACATGCAAAGTGCAAAGTCTTTTGCTGTTCAAAGACAGTGTAAATAACGCTGCTAAGGGGTCTGCCATATGATTAAAAACGGTTGACTTCTATCAGCTGTTCCTTTAAGCTGTTTGGCTGGCAAGTTCAGTAGGTTAGGTCTATTAATGAATAATAATTTGTTTCAAACAAAGCAAACTTATCCCGAGCTACCAAAATAATTTCAATAGCTAAAAGCCAACGTTTATGAAAAGTATATATTTGATTAAGACCCTAGATGCATACTAAGTAATGGTATCAAAATTCTCCCCAAAATCACCTATTTCTGTAAATTTATCTAATCACAATGGAAATTAGTTGGACCCCCCCGGGGGTCCAGGGGGCGGAGCCCCCTGGCTAGACGGTTAAGGCGAGCGAAGCGAGTCTGCCAGCTAGTAAATTATAATTAATGTGAAATCCAATCCGATATGAGCTGTCAGCTGACTGGAACAAACTTAATATTGGTCTATAAATAATTCATGTGAAATCCAATCAGCAGTCTGGAAAAACATGGGAACATGCTGGATGAAAACAGAAACATAGCCATGGTAATGTGATAGAGTGCCTATTTGTGGAAAACAGACATGGAATAGACGACGCAAATTGAATCAAGGGCTAGGTCTGATGATTGTGTTAATTTTGCGATGGTAATTATCATTGAGTACATGAGTATGTTGGTTATTCTTGGGCGTGAGGTCTACTGTTCACAGAACTACTAGTATCATACAGGAAACTTGAAAAAAATTACGATCAAAACCCATGTGCAAAACTATCTGAATTTATGGTATAGTGGTTACTACTTTTGAAAGTGTAGTACATCAAAGTTCAGAAGGCCGCGTCGTATTTGGCTGGGTGATGGTTGCTATGGCAACGAGGGGTGGTCGAATACTGCAGTGCGTATACAACAGAGCATGCATAAGGGGTGGGGTGGCGGATAAAGACAAGAAGGGGTGGGTGGTTGTGGTGGTGTTGGTATTTTTACACCCCTCTATCGGTACGCGATAGTTTCCACCTACCACCATCTACTTTGTCAGAATCAATTTGGGAATTGCACTGGTCATATAGATGCCTATTTTCGGCATATAAACCACAGCTGATCGATAATAAACGCTCGGTGAAACTGCATGGTAATCAGAATGAACTAAAGGGGAATGAATCTCTATATTGATGTCATTATTTGATTCTCTTATCTGATAAACAGCTACTTGCTGTTATCTGTCTATGAAACTTCAACGCTGGAGTATAAGGTATTCAAGGAGGAGATGAGAAGAAAATACAGTTGTAGTAGAAGAAAAAAAATGTGGTAGAAAAAAAGAAGATGGACAAAGAAGTAGAAAGAGAAGAAGAATAAGTAAAAGAAGTGATAGTTGTGGCTGATGAACAAGAAAAAAGAAGAAGTAGAAGTAAAAGAACATCAACAAAGAGATGGAGGAGACCAAGAACAAAGAAAAGAAGATGGAGAAGAGAAGGAAATACGTACAAGAAGGAAAAGAGGGATACGAATAGAAAGGCTATCAAATTAGATTTGTAGATAGGTCATTCAATACACATTCTAGAAATCGAGATTCAATTGAATCGGGCAACCTGCTAGTACAGTATAAACTACTTTTTGCTGTCCTCTGTCGACAACATTTAGCTCTGGAGATTGAGGGATTCAAGGAGGAGGAGAGAAAGAATAAGAAAAATGAAGAGGACTGGAGGAGAATAGTGAAGATAAAAAAGAAGGGGAAGTAGGAGAAAAAATAGAAGAGAAGAAAGAGAAAGAGAAGGAAATGCCACTTTCTGAGATTTGGACTCTTGTAACAACTAAAAATTTAGTAATAAAACAAGGATAAAGTAAGTCTGTTGTTTCTTTACTTTATGTTCAATTATTGTATTTTACTTAAAAGAAGAGAAGAAAATGATAATGACGGAGAAAGGGGAAGAAGAAAATTTCCACTTTTCTGACATTTGGACTCTAGTAGAAATTTAGTAATGCAAGTATTTTATGGGGCGGAAAACCCATTGTTTTTTCATTAAATTACAATACTTGTATGTCTTGTTCATGAATAAATAAAATTGGACCACTATTTCAATGGACTTTATCTATCTTCTATCATATTACTTTTTTTCGGAGGATGAAGCCCTCATAGGTCTGAGACCTGAGCGTGGGTAATGAATTGGATGATGGTGATTGATGAGTTGGACCTACAGTTTTAGGTGGGTTTCCAACCGGGAAGTGGTTTTACAGCAGAGAATAGTCTTTTTTGCTCGTCAATACAATCGTTCACCCTTACAAAGAGCGCCCAGGAGTTTCGTAGCTTATCTCTGATTGATCAGATACCTGTTACGGCACTCGGCTATCACTTCCCCAACTAGATAAAACTTTTAAAACTAGATATATCATTGTAACAGTAAAACTAATTTCCAGTAGTGTTAATGATCAGATAACCTTTTTGGAGGTCGAATTGAATTGAAAGATTAAGTAAAAAACACTAAGTTCTGTGACCCCAGCACCCATGACCCGTCTAATTGTTTTCCCACTATTCTGACACTTGGGGACATGTATTACGTCAGAGAAATTAATTATTGAAAGCATTCCAACTTCAGATGGCAGTGTAGTGTGTAGGTCTAGCTCCAAGTATCTTTAATTATTTTAGAATGATTAATTTAGAATAGTTTTCTGTATCATCTATGCTATTTTATATTATTTTTGTTTTTTCATAATTGAAGCTGTATTATTATCTTATAGTTTTTTCGTAGGAAGAAGCCGACTTAGGTCTAAGACCTTTGAGTAGGTTATAATAAGAAAATACATGTTTATTTTCATCAATAAATTACCATAACAGTTTTTTTTTCAAATGTTGGAACGTAAATTACCACTTTGAGTAATGAGTTGGATGGTGATGATAATTGATATTTTGGACCTTGCCTTAGGTGGGTTCCGAACCATCTGGAAGTGATTTTGACAAGAACACAGAATTTCTGCTCAATGGTATTATTTATTTTCTCTTTCTTCCGGTAACATAGACAACATCTTTGCTTTAAAAAACGTAAAAAGGACATTATGTAACAGAAATGAAGCAACAAAATACTTTACGTATCACGAATACGATTCGTAGCGCGCACTAAGTATCACCAACATGATACGCAACGGTATTACGTAGCCAATTACCGCCGTAGACCGTTGCCAGACAACAATATTATCATTTTTACCCTCTCTTCAATTCATTCGCTCTCTCACACTCCCACACTCTTTCAAAACTCGCTCTCTCTCACTCTCCTTTTTACTCACTCTATTCACTTGCAGACAATGAAACAAGACGCTGACTGATAATGCTCCCACTTCTCCTTTTTTTCTTCTTCTTCTTCTTCTTCTTCTTCTAGACCGTTGGCCCGTAAATTCGGCCTTGACTTTACTCGTCAAGTGCACGGTCACCATTCCGCATCGGTGAACAATCGTCGCGTAGCTTAACCAAGTTAGCCGCAATCGTTGTATTATGTAGTGACTGACCCGTTCCAAGATCAATCTTTGAATTGTAAAACGTGAAAAAAATAAGAAATTGGTTTTTTTTGCAGCTATCCTGATGATTTTCGTAGTGGTTTCATTGTAATACGTTATAGTTTTATTAGGAGGCATATCATTGGTTGAGAGCTGAGACTAGACACGCCCACTAGTAACAGGTTTGAAAAGGAGGCGGGTGTCTATAGTTTCACCACTGACAAGCCTCCAACGAAGTAGAGAGTAGTTCGGCCTCATCATATCAACCAAATTGTACAACCAATAGTGAATCGGAACCCACCTAAAGCTGCGGGTAGGTCCAACACATCTAACCCCAGCCAAAACTGTAGGTCCTACTTATCAGTCACCATCATCCAACTCATTATCCACGCACATGTCTCAGACTTATGTGGGCTTCATCCTCCTAAAAAAATATCTGAACAATACAAATATTAGTTGCACTTCCGTATGTAGTCATGTGAAATAATTCACACACAAAAAAGTATTCATTCGTCTATAATAAAAATGCTGTGTATTTTAATTAAATTAAGTTTTAATTAATTAGTTTACATTTTTGTATCAACTTAGTTCAATTGTTTGTTTCTTTCTAACTATAGTATCCCATTTTTTCATAATAAATGTGTTTAATAATGTGTTTAAGTTTTAATTAATTCGTTGACATTTTTGTATCAACTTAGTTCAATTGTTTGTTTCTTTCTAACTATAGTATCCCATTTTTTCATAATAAATGTGTTTAATAATGTGTTTAAGTTTTAATTAATTCGTTTACATTTTTGTATCAACTTAGTTCAATTGTTTGTTTCTTTCTAACCATAGTATCCCATTTTTTCATAATAAATGTGGTAGTGAAAAATTAGTTATTGTTGATAACTAAATCCTTCATTAAGCAAACTAGCAAAAAATAAACGAAAATAAACCCGGGTACTAGATTGCTGATCTTTGAAAAAATAATTTGAATTGCATTGTACAGTCATTGTAATTTGAGTTTCCGCCTTCTTGGCAATGAATTATTCACTGATTATGCGTGATAATACTGTAAACAGTATTCCAACAATATTGTTATGGGTTCCATCACCAATATAATGCTGGCAACACTTAAAATTAACACTCGCACAAATTATTTACACAAATTACTCTTACATGAACAAATCACAAGAAAAACCAATTAAGAGAAGAAAAACAGATCAATAAACTTCAGTTAATAGTGAATTTTCGGTATCACAGTATACAAGTCAAAATACAAGATTCTTATTTCTAGAACTTTTTTCCTACGAAAAACTTTGGCCAGTTTTAATATTATTAAAACCGTTATGATGTCTATTTATAATATGGTATAATAATATATTTACTATCTGGATGTTTAGAACGTGGCATAATTATTATAGACACCTTTATTTACAAATTTAATTGGAGAAAAGATAGCCGAGAGACGTAGCAGGTGTTTGTTCAATAAGATTAGATGAGCAGCGTTCTCCTGGGCCCTCTCTATAACGGTGACCGATTGGATTGGCCAGCAAAAAAAACTGATGTGAAATCACTTCCCGGTGGTTCGGAACCCACATAAAGCTGTGGGTCCAACACATCCATCACCATTATCCAACTCATTACCTACGCACTGGTCTTAGACCTATGTGGGCTCCATCCTTGAAAAAACCCCGGTAGTCTGTACTTTTTCCTCTTATTCTCCAATACTTATCTCTTATCCTCTTCTAAATTTCAATAAAGAAATGTCCAAATAAAGGTTGTCTAGAGTCTAGAGGTCACAGTTTCACTAGAGAAATTTATTTTTTATATTATCCATTTCTTTATGAAATAATAATATTATTATTATTACTAGCAAAGTACTTGAACAATTAAATAAAATTCTTTAATATCTTGAAAATTTTACTTTCCAGTATTTTCAACAATACTGTATTATCTTTATATATCAAGTGAAAAAATTATATGGAACTAATCCTACAAAATTTGTCTTGAGACAAGACTTTATCTCATCTACTTTATGCGTTATTCAAAGATTGACAACAAAGTAAAATAATGAGAAAGAATAGAATATTAAATTCAGCAGAAAACTGTGAGAGTGTAAACAAAAATAATGATAGATAATAAAAATAAATTCACTAGCGAAATGTGGGAAAGGCAAACAAAGCTCAGAACCCATATACGCGAATGAGATAGTGAGTGTTGTGTTGTATGTGTAGACATCCTGTTTTGGCGCAGTTTTTACAGCAAAAACGTTCCAATATTTGAATTTTAGTTTAATTTAATTGTCTCAGAGAGAATTGACAAGCATTATCGCCTATCTGGGGCGCCAGTAATGAGCTAGTGTAAACAGAACCAACTAAGCGATAATGACTCAAGACTCTTTCCCACGTTATTCGTACTAGCCATGTCTGACATGCGTTTTAAAATGCTTCTTTCTTGCCAGCTTGCTTCATTTTCGTTTTTTCTGCACATGTTCCTAAATCAAATTTGAAGAAACAGCAGACTTTATTTTAGAAACATTCAAAAAAGGTGATCAAAAAAGGTCATTCAAAAACGTTTTGGAAATTAGCTTCAGAGTTGGAAATTAGCTTTGGAAGTTAGTGATAAAGAACGCTTATCTCTGATAAGTCTTTCGTTGCTAGCTGCTACTCCTGCGGTCACGGGTTCGATTTCAGTTCAGCCTTTTTGTTTTATCGTTCACCTCATTACCCTCACACAAGTCTCAGACTCATGAGGGCATTTTATCTCATCCCAACAAAATTACTCAACAGTCAGTAAGTACATAAAGAAAGTAGGCCAAACTTTCATTTTTTTCTTCTCCCTCCTTTTCCTTCTTATCAATCTCGTCCTATTTCTTTCACTTCTTACGTCTCCTCCTTACTGGTATTCTTCTCCCAATCTTCTCCCTCTTCTATAATTTCTCGTCTTCTTCTACTTCCTATTCTCCATCTTCTCCGAATTCATTCCTTTTCCTCAGTCTTCTTCCTCTACCTCCTCCCTTCACCATTTCTTCTTCATCGCCGCTTTAATCCTCCTCCTCCTCCTCCTCCTGTCCATCCATCATATTCTCCCGCTTTCAATTTTTCGTTTTCTACTCCCTCTTCACCACCTTCCCTTTCATCTTTTCTCCTTCCTCTTCTCTTTCTTCTCCATCCATCTTCTCCCGCTTCCAATTTTTCGTCTTCTCTCTCGTCTCGTTCCTCTTCTCCATCGTTTCTCCTTCTTCCTCTTCTCTTTCTTCTCCTCAATCCTCCTTCTGTGTTCTCCTTCTTCTTCATCTATTTTCCTCATCGTCTCCTGGAGACGGATAAGATCGAAGTTGAGAGGTAAACCAGCTACTCCTTCATCAACTTCTCTATATTCTTCTTCTCTTCTCTACATTCTCCTCCTCAATCCTTTTCCTTCTCTTGTATTCATCATAATAATCTTCTTGTTTTGCTTCATCTTCTCCTTATTTGTTCTCCTTCTGCTTCATCTTGTTATTTTTGTTCTTCATCTGAAGACGGAGTTCGGAGTGAGACCGGACATACCATCGTGTGTGTGTGTTGAGAAGCGTGGCCGTGAATTGCCGTGCATTAAAACAGGTTCAAACTGACCTGGGTCAATTGTCCTGTGTGCAAGAGCGAGAGCGCGGACCTAGTGAGAGAGAGAGATTGAGTGGAAGTGAGGGAGCATGAAAACGATGAGCGAGAGTTGTTGGGGATCAAAAGAGGAAACTGGTTATCCGAGTGGCACATTATTTCTGACTACTCCCACTCTAAATTTCCCTTTCTATCACAATCAGCTGTTTCCTCTCAACACCTCCTTCTTTCTCACATTTTCTGTTCCATTTCCTTTCTTTTTCTTCTTCTTATTTTTCTTTTACTCGTTTGCCGTCGTCGTCAATCCCTTGTTTCTAAACTGCTCGCACCACTACCGCCACCAGATTTGCCATTTTTATCATTCCATTCTTCTTTTTGTTTTCCGTTTCTCGATGTAGAAGATAGAAGAAGAAGAAGAAGAAGAAGTACGAGGTTTGTATGTGTGCGTGTGTGTGTTCGAGATCATCGGCCCACAGAGCAGACTGGGAATGCTTCACCTGCCTCTCTTTGTGTTTCTGCTTCTATTTATTTCTTCTTTTTCTCCTCAGTTTTTCTTCTTTATTCCTCCTCTTCTTCCATTTGTCCTTTACCACTTCATCAGTTTCTTCTTCTTCTTCTCCTCCTCCTCCGTGTTTTCTTCCTTTTCTTCGCCTCCACCGCTTTTCTTCTTCTGTTTCCTCTCCTCCTCCTTATCATCCGGTTTTTCTTTTTTGTTTTTTTCTACTCTTCCACCTTGTTTTCTCCCTTTTCTTCTCCTCGTGCTTCGTGTTCCCCTCTCCCTTTTCTTCTCGTCCATCGTTTTTCTTCTTCTTCTTCTTTTCCTCCTCTTCCTTCGTGTCTTCTTCTCCGTCATTTCTCCTCCTCCGTTTTTCTCCTTCTTCAACTTTAATCTCCTTTTTCCCTCCTCTTCCTTTGTTTCTTCTTCTTTCCTCCTCTTCCTCAGTTTTATCTTTTTCTCCTCTTGCGTGTCTTCCTCCTCCTTCGTTTTCAGCTCCCCAGTTTTTCCTTCTCCTCCTTTTGAGTCTTCATCTTTTTCTTCATTACTACCTCTCATCATCTTCCTCAGCTATTACACAAGAAACTAGTTTTAGGTGGGTTCCGAACCACCGGAAAGTGATTTTACAGCAGTGAACAGAGTATATTTTGCTGGACAATCGAATCGACCACCCTTTCAAAGATGGCCCAGGAGGTCGTAGCTCATCTCATCTAGCTGAAAAGATGGATGCTACGGCTGGCGGCTATCAATTCCCCCAAAAAATTGTTGCATATTGATTTTCTAACAATGTACCTACTACAGAGGAATAAGAAAATCTTAAAAATTATTATAAAACAACAAAAATAAATTAATAATAGTATCTTGCTTCCATTCAATAATTGTCTGAATTGACACATGAATCATAGGAAAAACATGGAAAAATCAGACCTAAAATGTTAATTACCAATTAAATATTATATTTGGAAAGAACCCATCACTCTCTCTCTCTCTTTCTCTCCCTTCCCCTAGGTAGATCAATAGCAATAAACTGACGATCTAAACGTCCTTCATTGAGCATAATGAACTTGTGGTTCAGCTCAGATCGTTTATCGCTATGAAGGCCATGTGAAGAGCAAGTAGAGCCAATGCCTTCGTGGGGACAAAGGAGTTGTTCTTCCAAGTCCCCGGAAGGTGGCTCCTTTAATTATTACAGAGAGGAATACTCTTGATACGGGCAAATCGGCAGGTGGCAACAAATTATACAGGTGGCCATCAAGAGACACCTGCTTCCTACCACAGTACCAAAAAGAAACAAAAATCATGACATATGTGACCCCTATGAACGAGACGGTTAAATAATGCAGAAGGTTATTATGAGAGACAGATGCTGATGGGTGGTCATAAGCGAACATTACATTGCATTACATTACATGAACATTTCATTAGAATGAACAAGGATGAGGCCCACATAGGTCTGACACCTTTGCGAGGGTAATGAGTTTGATGATGGTGAGTGATGAGTTGGACCAACAGTTTCAGGTGAGTTCCGAACCACCAGGAAGTGATTTTACAGCAGAAGTCTTCTTTTAATTTATATAAGGTGTATAGGTAGTCTATGGCATGCATTTCATTTCACAGCGAATATAGAGAACATTTGAAGATTTCATTAATAAACCTAATCAACGGAGCATCAAAAACCCCATTATTAACAAATCAAACAATGAAAAATGAAAAAGAGAAGTAATTGATGGAAAATGAGAATTATTCACAAAAATATGTACCAAGATTTGAGCCACTGACCTACTAATCAAAAACCATCCGATTACACTACACTATGCACACATATACGTTGAAATCTTAAAATTATTGAATAATATTTATTGCCTTCAATGAACAAATCTATAATTTAGTTGTTGGCATAAAAATACAATGATTGCAAAGATGCAACAGGCTTCCAATTAAATCCCTCAAAATAACCCGGAATAAAATATTATAGTCTACCCGTGAATATGAACTAATAAGGGGTCTTTGTAAAGTTGAATTACCCATATCTTGAAATCCAAAAACGTTTGTAATAAAAATTCCTGAACATGAGTCTCAGAGTCCAAAACTACACTTTGTAAATTTTGACTTTACATTTCCAAAACTTTTACACAATGTGAAAAAACAATAAAAAAGCTCACTATTAATTATTTTCCACATATTTAGGCATCACCAGCAAAAATATAGAAAAATATCTTCGCCCGCTGATGGCCATGAAATATTGCATATTCCATAAAATGTAATATATATTATATAATTATGTACATATCATATACTGGGGTATCGGTCAGTAAAAACGTTATTGTGTCGCCAAAGTTACGTAATTTTTAATTACTTCATCAGGGTCTCTTGAATAAGAACAATATATACCGTACATTCAAGACCACAAAGCCAGGCAGGCAATAGCTGTTCAATAAACAACAATTGTTTTTATTTGAAATGTGGTATCATTTGAAAAATGCTCAATTATTCTAATCAATGTAATATTATGTATTATCTCATCAATGACATATCTGGTACATTGTGTTCTATTGATCTGCATATATTCAAAAATATTTGGACTCTAGTAAAAATTTCGTAATAGATAGTTTTGGGTTAAACCTGCTGTTTATTTACAATAAGTTGTATTTTGACTGCATCAATAAATTAATACCAACTGACTGTGCATCCAAGGTAGTGCAAGGGGCGATCTGACCCCCTAGAATCGTGGATTTATTAACAAAGGGGTAGTAATGAGGGGCAATTTCGCAAAAAGGCAACAAAATCATCATTAAGTCAGCAAAATCCCCCTAAATTATCCAGCTGAAACCAACCCGAGTCGTAAGGGAGTAGTAAGGAGGGGGTAACCTCAGAAAAACGTCAGGAGGGGTAATCTCAAAAGTCATCAAAATCATTAATTAGTCAGCAAAGTCATCATTTAGTCAGCAAAGTCCCCCCAAAAATATCGGAACTGGTTGTAAAAAGGTAGTAGTCAGGAAGGGAAATCTCACAAGTCAGTAAAATCTCATTTATGACCCCCATAGGCCAAAAGTATCTCCAAAAGTATTATAGCCAGAAGTTTCTCAAGGGGGTCCGTCAGCCACCAATCCCCTCCCCCGCCCCAACGATGATATATTTCAGTAATATAGGCGCTATCCTTGATCCTTGAGTACATTACAACCCACCTTCCCATAATCAAGCCTTGAAAGAAATTCTGAATAATTTGTTCAACTCTGAATTTGATACTCTCATCTTTCCACTGAAATAATATCGTCTCAAAATCGAAATCACTTCATTATTTTCTTTCCGTGAACTCAATTTATTATTTTAATAAACTACTATAATATTCTGTGATAAGTATATTGTCATGTGAATGTATTTGAAGTGAGTCGTAGCAGGTATCTGCTCAGTCAGATATAGATAAATTACGAACTCTTGGGTCCACTTTGTAAAGGTGACCGATTGCATTGGCCAGCAAGACTGTTCTCTGCTCTAAAATCATTTTCGGCGGTTCGGAACACACTTGAAACTGTAGGTCAAACTCACCGATCACAATCATCCACATCAATAACCACGTACAGGTTTCAGACGGATTTGGGCTTCAGCCTTCCAAAAAAAATTAAGGAAGGAGAAATGAAGCAGATAAATAAATACAGAACTAGTTAACAGTGCTTGATAGTAGTAATTATACGCCCCAAAAGTGTTTTACAAATTCTGACGAAATCCCCTATGATGCCCCCAGCTAGGACTCCTCATGGATGTAAAGTCCATTCGCTGTCTGATACAGGTAAATGCAGGAGTGGTCTATTTCTGAACTCAAGTGCAAATGTTCAAGTGGTACATTCCATTAGGGGGGAAATACAGGAAAACTGCATCTCTAGACAGGTCCACTCCAAGGTTCACATCATGGAGGCTGCTATTTCGGGAAATTATCCTGAAAGTACGAGACCATCGGGAACATGTCGAACATGGCATATTTATAGCTCTGCTATGTTGCTGTTATATCTATGTATGTGGTACCTATTTCCCTTCCCTGTCCATTTAAACGGCTTCAACATGCTGTAGGAGGTAAAGTGTGCAATACCAATGCTACTATCTATAGAGAGGATACCTAGGGTCATAGTGCAATACAGGAGATGTAAAACCCTGGAAGTTCAATTACAATGCTTCATACAATGTGATTAGATAAGTAAAGCTCTCCTGGACCCAATCTATAAAGGGTGACCGATTAGATTGGCCAGCAAAAAAGACGTCTCTGCTGTAAAATCACTTCCTGGTGGTTCGGAGCCTACCTAAAATTGTAGGTCCACCATGCTTCCAATAACATGGATCAAGCGGCGAGGTGGAACTACCGTAATGGTCTCCCCTCCAATAAAAGCCATACTTTTATTGCATTTACTTTTTTTTAGAGAGAGGCGATGTCAATTGTAAACCAGCAGGAGTGGCATAGTATTAAGAAAAAACACTCTTAAAAAATAATATGTTAAGCTTTACCAAATGAACAAATGAACCAAAACGATAGAAATAAGAAGTGCACTTTTAGAAATGAAAAAAATAATAGAATTGATTTATAATTAATCAATAAAAAAGTTTATAACTCTAAAGGCTACCAGGCTGTGTTTATTCTAGATTATATTTTATCATACATTATTTGGATCTTTACGTTTATTTTTATTAATTTTGAGATCGGCCAATTCATTAGGCTACTTTTACTTTTAGTCTCTATATTTCTCTGTAAATAAATAAGAAATTTCAGAACTCTTTAAAATTCAGGACATGAAAACCCCAGCACAATAAATCGTAAACTATCCACATAAAATCATTTATTATAAAATTATAGAGTTCTGATCAGTAACTCTCACGATGATTAGTAGCAAGTTGGTGCTGAGTGCTTCCAATTTCAATAATTTCACTGGTTGTTAGTTCTGTAGTACTAATATAGTTAGTACAGTATATTAACGTCTAAAAAAATAGTTACTGCAGCAGATCAATACACAATGGAAACATTGATCTGAACGATGAACTAGACGGTATGGCGAAGTTAGGATGGTTGATCTGAAACTTGACTTAGGACAGTTCAGAGAGAGTGAGTGAGAGTGACACTCCAAAAATAGTAAATACGCGATCACCACTTGTAGGGCTGATCAGATCATCGAATCGAGGGGAGGGGGGCAGGAGTACTGGAATACTAGTGCACGACTCTAGAGACAAAGCAATGTCAAGGCCAACGGATGAAGAGTAAGTGAGAGAGAGTGACTGAGTGATCTCAGAACTTTGCGAAGAAATAGAAAGGATGTAGAGAAAGGAAGTTGGTTAGAGCTCTGATATCACCATCTCAATATTACTTGAGCAGAGTTTTCTGAGGGATGTCTCAGTTTCAAACAGACCTAGGACTACCAGCTGGTTATGAAGTATTTACTGAATTTTCTTTCCATGTTGAGATCTGTTTTTTCTGGTTATTGACATTATAATTGCGAGGTAGCCGCGAGGCGAAGCAGGTATCTGTTCAATCAGATGGAGATAAGCTGCGTTCTCGTAGGTCCTGTTTGTAACGGTGCGATTAGATTGGCCAGCAAAAAAGACACTGTTCTCTGCTGTAAAATCACTTCCCGGTGGTTCGGAACCCACCTAAAACTGTAGGTCCAACTCATCAATCACCATCATCCAACTCATTACTCACGCACAGGTCTCAGACCTATGTAGGCTTCATCCTCAAAAAAAAAGAGAAAAAAAACAATATTCAAGATTGACGATTTACTAGAAATGTTTCTACAATACGATCAGTTGTTATTTTCTCTTCAAAGTTGAGTGACAGTTTATGCCAGTTTACACATAACTGCTATATACTGTGTTAACTTGACTGCTTTGTAAGTGCTCAGAAAATTTATCGAGAGTAGAACTGCTTTTTAGACATTCCTTTTTACGCCATTGAACAGTTTAGTTTATTGGACAGTTGTTTATAAAATTATTGATCGGTCTATTGACAGTTAGTAAATATTCGATTTTGTACAGATATAGTAAATTCAAAATTAGTGGAACGTTATTGATCTATTTGTTTCTTAATAGTTTTTTTTTCTTGCGATATAACTTTCTGAATAGTTTTTCTTACGATATAAGTGATTAAAGTGTGCTCTAATTTGTGTAAATGAAGTCAGAGTGTTACTTTCAAGTATTGCTAGCATTATTTTAGTGATAGAACTCGTAATATATGAAACAGGGATTGCGAGCCAAGTTTTCACAGGACACCCCCTTTATATTATAGTGTAATGAAGGATACGTGTTCAATAAAAATCTAACAACGGTCAAATAAACATGAAGTACACCTTGTCTACGCACCCATGGCTTCAAACCTCACCATATGCACTACTTCCTTTGTAAGTTGTAACCACCACACAGAATGCTCCAAAAACCAAAACTACTTCCCCAATACCTAGCACAAGCATGCTCCAGGGTCTAGGCACTCGTATAATAGCAGACAGATGCACTTCACCATGTCAAAACATCTGTTCTCTCAAATTTCCAGTGACAGAAGGTGCTTTTTTTACGCATGGTCGATACAAAACAACTCGTACACTGCCTGACTAGGATACAACGGTTTTCCAATGCACTATATACTTTTATTTGGACCTTTACTATTTTATTATCATCGTAGCCGAGGTTCGGAACCCACCTAAAATTGAATAAACAACAAAGTACAGAATAGTTTTCCTATACACGATTATCTATTTAGACCCCGTGTGCTTTAACTCCATTGCGGTGGTTCGGAAGCCACCTAAAATTGTATTTACATGCATTGCATAATAATATCGTACGTCGTTGCTGGCTCACTTCTAGTGTCAGAGTTATCAGGTCACACCTGAATAAGTTCAGGGCCTGTGACGTGACTTAACGACTGTTTTTAGGCAGCCGGGACCGACAGCTTAACGTGTCCTCCGAAACACGGGAGTGGCCTTCGAAATGTCTGATATGATAAATATCTGAAAATTCAAGATAAGAGTCTCCATCTTACCGTCAACAACAACTATGTGTTTTTCTTTTACAACTTAGAATAAAAATGGCAGCAAATAAGTAATTGAGACATTCTTTTAAGATGTACAAAATGGACCAGCTTTATAAAACTTTTTTGATTGGGTTCGGACCCACCTAAAACTGAAGTTATATGTTGATGAACGAAATGACAATACGACAAGATCATTGCCATGAAGTACCCGTCTTTTCGCCAATAAAAAAAACAGATTTGGATAATTTGGTTAAAAATCAATGTTTGATTTTTTATTCTCTTCTTTCGTATTATTAATTCATCAAAACAATTATATTTCCATCTTTTCTGTTATTTTTAATCTTTCTTTTGTCAGTTTTAAATTGTTTTTATTGAGTCATTAAGGCTTTCAATTATCTATTAGATTGTGTTATTTTTTAACTTTCTTTTTGGCGGTTATAAATTATTTTTCGGTGTATGTCATTAAGGCTTTTCCAGTAATTGGTTGTCCTGTGAGGTTTTACATGTAAATACACCATAATATGCACACCGAAGATTATATGCTTTAAACACTGTACCTTGTGCAGCAGCTACTTTTAATATGCAAAAAAGTGATGAACCAAAATCTTGACGTACACGATTATAATAAAAGAAGCCGAGGAGATTATCACTTTGTGAGTCACTAAAGTAGCTTATTTGAACAAAAACCTAGTTACATTGGTAGGAGTCTCTACAAACAGGGTGTTGAAATTGATTTTCAAAAAGATTAAAATAGATATCAGTACTGATCATTTATAATTTACGTTCCTCAAAATGTTGATAATTTCTGGAGGTCAAGAGAGTAGAAAATTATAATTATTTCTGCTCGTGTCAATCCTGACAACCATTTTCGTAGAAAGGACCCACTCTTTCATTAGTATAGCTTATTTTCGGGAACAGAAATACGACTGAGGAGACGAAACAATGGAAACCTTCCTCAGAGCTTTGAAAACCAATTCGATCCTTACTCATTCTTCCATCTTCCCTCTCAGTTTATCTTTCTTCCATCTCTGTTTCTCTTTATTCTTGATATTCACCAAATTTACCGCTCCGCAGTTTCCTAGAATAGGACGAACGGCCGTCAAAGAGCTAGCAAAAACAAAATGGCCGATTGGCTAGTAAAAGTTTAGTTTTCGGAAAAAGAAAACAAGTCTATTTTGACCTGCCTGGAGGATCCAGCGAAGGTTTCTATACCTGAAAAAGGTTCTTTTTCTGGAAACACATTGAATAACTGTCGAAAATTTCTCAATTTTAACGCACAATCCATAAAACTATGAATACCTTGTCAACAACCATGTATTCAACCATGTAAATACGTATAATAGAAATAGCTTTCAATTCTTTGAACCAGTACACCTACAGTTGGCTTTTGTGATGGAACATGAAAGAATAATAGTTCAAATTTAGGCGCCAGTAATGTCTGAAAATAAGTTAAAAAACTTTTATATCCGGTAAGAATTGGGAACTAAAGAAAGGTATACCATATCCATCAATACGCTGGATTGGGAACTATGAAGATAAAAAGATAATTTTCAATAAAAAAACAAAACATTTTTACAAATTAGTTTGAAGTAACTGACAATTCAACGAAGTGACAAATATACAGAGACAGAATTTATCAATTTTGAATACCTCAAAGTGCTATTAAAACATTTTCCTATTGGAATTATTTCAACCGATGGTGATCCGTTTCAACAGATTATATTCTTTTGATTAATATTCAATTATTATAGAGTCTTCACTTGGATTGCAAGGGCCGTATTTATGAACGTTCCTTCAAACGTCTCTTGACTCTAAGGACTCTAGAAATGTCTATAAAAATACATTACATTCCAAGATTCCCTCGAGTCTAGAGAAACTGAAGGAAAGTTTACGGGCATTATTTTTCAATCCATGAATTCTTTCTGGTAAACGTCGCTTGAAAAAAAAATATTTCTAAACAACAAATAGTTTAAAATTTGTGTCTATTTTGACAATTTGTTTCTTAGGACATATTTATGAAAGTTCCTTCAGTGTTTCTTGACTCGACTTACATTCCAGGATTCCCTTCAGTTAAGAGACACTAAAGGAAAGTTAATAAATAGTTAATAAGACACAAATTGTCAAGACAAAGACACAGATTTTCAACTATTTGTTTTAGAAGAATTTTTTTCAATCGACTGAAATATTTTTTTTTCAAATCGAAAGAACTCGTTGATTGAAGGGTTAAAGCCCGTATTTATAAACGTTCCTTTAGTATGTCTTGACTCGAGGGACTCTTGAAATGTAATATATAAGGGCATTTCAAGAGGCCCTCAAGTAATGAGGCACTGAAGGAACGTTAATAAATACGGACATAAGATGCAGATCATCGACTTCAAATTTTGAACTATCTCTTGTAATTTAGAGAAAATTATTTTCCAAATTATGTTTCTTTTGAAATTTACGAAATTAGGTACAGAAAGAAAGTGTCTTGCCTAGCCACGTATCGAACCCGTGACCAAGGGTAGTTGTCAGTTGCTGCTCTGTCTTCTAAGTTCTAGTATCCTCACGACTATGAAATGTGAAGCCAATGTATATCCATTGAAGTCGATTCTCAACAGCATACGTCTACCATATGGCCGGAAGGCCTTTGGGGTTTTTTCGTCAAGGTTTAGTATCTCTCTCACTCTTTACTTCTTCAACGATACAACGGAATAGACAAAAAATTATCCCAGTTCCATCTCACGACCGATTCTGTTATAATTTGGCCTCCTCTTGATTTCTTCTTCATTCCTCTTCTATTAGAAAACTTTCAAGGACATTGTTTTTGTTTTTGTTCATGATAAACAGCAAAAGCATTTTTGCGTAAATTGTGCAGTTGTTAAGAGTACTTGCACAGTGGAGCACCCATGAAGCGTAGGTGGCGTCTGATTGGTCCATTCAAATTTTTCAACGTCTATGAATGTATAATTCAGATCTAGATAAATATGAATGAGCTAGCTGGTTGCCCAATTAAATTGAATCTAGATTTATAGAATATTCCTGGATTTCTTGTTCCATGACGAACTGCGTTGTTAATATTAACTCTTTATGTGAATTCAACGACTTGCAGTCAAATTTTCATCAAGAATGAATAGAATTTACTTACTTTGTAGGCCGAACGTTTTCAAATCTCTGAGATCCATTTTCAGAGGCGTCCTCCTTGATCATCGATGTCAGTTTTTTGGTTAGAAGAACTGTGGTTTTTGTAAAATGTGATCAAATAGTTTGTGATTTAAAATGTGGTTGTTCGTTGAGGATGTTGTTTATTGTGTGTGGTGTGTTTGTATATTATTACAAAAACCACTATTCTTTTAACCAAAAAACTGACATCGATGATCAAGGAGGACGCCTCTGAAAATGGATCTCGAAGATTTGAAAACGTTCGGCCCTACAGAGTAAGTAAATTCTACTTATTTTTAATGAAAATTTGACTGAAAGTCGTTGAATTCACATAAAGAGTTAATTATACAATGTGTCAACCTATCCACAAATTTAATTTAAAAGTTTTCCGAATCCTTTTTTCTTTTCTTCCACCTCCTGTTCATCCGCCCACCGTCATCATCTCCTTCTCCATCGTTATCTTCGTGTTCGTGGTCTTCATTTTATTGTTCTTCTTGTCATTGCTGATCTCGTTGTTGTTAGCCTTTTTCGTCTCACCCCCTTTTTTCTTGCTCTTCTTATTGATCCCCTTCATCATAATTTTCCTCCTCATTCTTCAATCCCTAATTATCCAGCGTTAGTTTTGACTATAGATAACAGCAAGTAACTGTTTATTATATTTATAGAATAATTTATCCTTCCTCTTGCCCTCCTTGTTGTTGCTATTCTTCTACTCCTCCTACTTCTTCATCCTTTTCTTTTTCTTGCTCTTCTTGTTCCCATTCATCTTCTGACTTCATTATAATCCCCTCCTCCTTCAATCCTTTATTCTCATAGTGTTATAGTTTTACTTTCACCGACAAACAACAGCAATTAGCTGTTTATTATATAGATAATGAAAGGCATTCATCTTTCTATTGAAGTTTCCCGAAAATTGTAAATACAATAGTCACCCTTTTACGACACGTTATTCTGGCCCTATCCCAACTACCATTAACCTATCAAGAAATATAAATTTATTATTTAGAAAATGTTTCTACACATAGAAAAACGTTGCGCAGCTCCAGTGTGTTGTCTATTACGTTTTATAGCTGAGGCTAGGCCCAAAAGCCTTATCCTCACCTTTAAAAACAAACTGCACCAGATAAGATAACAAGTCTCACATGCCGAAAAAAAGAATTCTTTGTAGAATTCGAAAATACAGTAAATGGAACCGATAATTGCTTTGGGTATGTGAACAGTATTTTATCACACGATATATGTCAAAAATGTCATCTTAAATTGTAAGTTTCATTTTTTATGAACTGAAGCAATTTGTTTTCGAAATTTATAATTGCTTCCTGTACCGTAGTGTTCGTGTTTCTATTTTCTGGCGGTTTTCAGAATTTATATCTAAACATGTCTTTAGAAATAATCGGGGGAAAATGTTTCTACAACATAGCTCTTCAACTTCCCTTGAGGCTTCTTAAGAGAGACTAGAAGAGACTTTGGAGAGAATATTTTTCAAGACTTCCTTGAAATGAGGAAACGCCAAGGTAAGGCCCTTACAATTCTGTACGGTTACAATTTATTTAATTCAATAAACAAAAATTTAATTTAGTTAAACAAACTACTGTGATAAACAAAAACATCAGGCACCTCTTTGGTATAAACTGTATTTGGGTTCGATAAGATTACTTTTTTTCGTAAATTTACAAAATTCCATTGTGACTGATTAAAAAGCATATTATTAACAACACAATAGATTAGTATAATCTATTCAATAATACTCAATAATCTACTTCAATAATAGTATATGAGTAAAGGTTTGGAAATTAACAATGAGATTTTATGTGAAGCTTTTACGTAATAACGGCGAAGTCTGGACAAAAATTCATCCAAACTTGACCTTGGGGTTAAAAAGACAAAGAAGATGAGCAGGTCTAACCTGTTACTTCAGATTAGGTTCAATTATTAATTTTCATGCTTCAATTCAAAACAGAACAAAAAATCTTCACCTACTTAGTGCCTTCAACCTAATGATTTCATCCCCTTTTCAATGTAATTTATACTTGAAATAAATCGTCGAACAAACCTTTTAAAAATATTCATTTCAAATTTGGTTTTATTTTGTTCCCAATTTTTGGAGCAAGATGATCAAATTGTTTTTATACGATTGTGTATTGGGTGTTGGTACCACAGCTGCCTGGTACCAAATCTCTCATCAATCTTTAGTTCCTTAGAAAAATGGTTCCTTAATCTTTGAGAGTATATAATATTATCTACATTACACATGAGTCTTGAATAAAAGACTCATGACACGAAAAACATATAAATGTCCCAACGGATATTTCTTAATTGATATTAAGTCAATTTTCGGATTAATCGAATTATTTGTCTGTAGGAAGAGATGTCCATTTCCATAATATAAACTGCAAGTCTGGATTTTTTTGTAGTCACTAAAGCAAATGACTATATCAAAGAGCTATATCAATAGTTGTAAGGCCAGTATTTCCTGTTTACTGATAAGATTTACTGAAAATTTTGGAAGATGCGGTTTCTGTTTATCAAATCAAATAGTTTCGACGAAATCTTTCAGGGACATTCAGTAATAGTTTGTTAAAATAAGATTTCTGTGTGTAAAAAGTTTTTTAAAAAACATTTCCAAGACTATTTGAATTGTTTTGACAGATTGGTTTCTACTTTCTTGCAGATTTGACGCCTAGTGGGATAGGATTCCCCACTGAAGATGACACCCAGGACAAGGCGTGCCTATACCGGTTCAGAGAAACATTTCGACATGTTTTTGTATAAGTGTGGTTATTTTGTGGTTGATATAACCATAAACAAATGTTGACAAAACCACTTTATTTTATCGAGAGATGCAATACTGCAGTTTCGGCAGTCACGTCATTCCCAATCGAATTCAGGGTGCCAACACATTGGTTCAGTTCATGGGAGCCTACATGTATAAAGTTACTATATTTATGTAAAAAAGAGTGATATTAACCAAAATCTTGACGTAAACGACTATAATACAAGAAGCCGAGGAGATTATCACTTGGTGAGTCACAATAGTAGCTTATTCAAACAAAAACCTAGTTATATTGGTAAAAAACTCTACTACAGCAGTTTTTTTAAAGAGATCTCAAAATATAGAAATTAGGTTGATTTTAAAAACAATTGAAAAAAATATTTAGTTGTAGCTTTTTATAGTGTACTTTAAGAGTTCCTTTCACATCAAAATTAAGCCTCAATTAATTGATATAGTACTTATTGTAACTAGAGTATTTTATAATAATTATTAATCTGACTTGTCTTATATTACACAACTGGAGTCTCCAGGACGTAATCTCCAAAAAATTATGACCAAAAACCCTGCGCACAGCCATAAAAACGAGTATATTCTACGATGATATTCGAATAATTTTGCACCGTTTACTGCCTATCGGACTCCATAACTGGATTAACATCTTTTAGATAATAAAACCGGCAGCTGCAAGTCTCTCAAGCGCCAGGTGTTTTTGGAAGAGAAAGAGAGTGAGTGAGAGAGAGTTGATTATTATTTTCGTGGCGCTTTTCAGCCCCGCTGCAACGTTTTAAAAACGACAAAAACCCAAACTCAAGCCGAAACTGCGGACTGATGAAGAGACTAAAGTTACCCCGGTTTCTTTAATACATGTGTGTGCGTGAACTGAAACGCATATCTCACCTACGCGCTCACACGCTAGCGAGCGCTGTTTCAGACAAAGAACATCCACTTTTTTTAGGTTTCAGTCATTCACACTCATTTCGTCTCACTCCGTTCTTCATTCTGTCTCACTCTCATTCTTCTCTGTTCTTTTATCTGCATTCAATTCTCAAGTCTGTTTTTCTGTTGGTTCGTGAGGAAATACCGCGGCAACTGAATGCTGTCTGTCGTCTGTAAAACACCATGTGCTTCACAGTACAATCACAATTATCCGCAATGATACGTAACGATTTGTGTATCAAATTTCGTGATACGTAAGGTGTTTCAGTGGACGAGATTCATTTTGTTTATGCTATGGGACAATCACAAGAGTGTCTTAATAAATAATAATAATATCGTGTGACCTGGCTGGCTCAATAATAATAATAATAATAATAATTTATTTTAATGAAATGAATATTACTATTATCATTTACCCTTAAAAATAAACATCTACTTGTTATCTGTCGACGAAAACTAACGCTGGAAATTAAAGGATTGAAGGAGGAAAGGGAGATGAATAAAGAAGTAGAAAAATATCAAGAAGAAAGGGAGAAAGAGGAAGAACAAATAGAAGATGTGGAGAAGATAAACAAACAGAAACAGAGAAGAAGGAGAAGGTGAAGGCGACGAAGAAGATGGAGGAGTAGAACAAGAGCATGGATAAGAAGAAAAAGAAGGAGAGTGATGAGAAAGAAGACTATTAAATTAAATTTTGTAAAAAGGTTGTTACACATTCTAGAAATCCAAATTCAGTTGAAACAGGGAACCTGCTAGTTATTATTGCAAGTGGATTGAAAATCAGTTGAACAATTGGCTTGTCTGACCGCTGTATTGTGGGTGCAATTTTAATGTACGGAATCATAACAATTTTTATAGCACTGTATTTGTGGTTTATGAAAATACGTTTACCCAGTATGTAACAATTATCATCAAATTTTCAAATAATCAAACAAATCATGTTCCGTAATTAATTAGGTCTGGCAATTAATTCATCTTCAATTTTCATTAGTATTTTAAAACGAGTTTTTACAATACATCGTATGAAAAAATGTTTCTTTGATTTTTGTGATGGTGATTATCATCGAATATATTTGATGCTCCACTGTGCAAGCACCTCTACCTCTAATAAGCTTGAACAATAATTAACAAATTGTCAACCTAGGTATCTAACAAACTGTAAGGCACTTCTTAATCAATTTTGTTTGCAACAAGCTGAATAGAATAGATAACTGCATTTGAATTATCGATAGTGATAGACAAAATTAGTGTATTATCGGCGAGATAAAATTTAGGACCTGAAGACAAGTTATCAGGTGAAAGCTGTACTGTAGCCTACCGAATTTAAGTTTAATCGAATGTACAAGCTTTACCAAATAATTTTTCAAGAGAAGTGGGAGGCTCCTAGACAAGGCTTGACATAGAATCATCGGAAATAAATATTCATAGATGGAAAGTCTTAATTTTAGCAATTCTAGAATTATGGACTTTTATTGTCATTTACTCCAATTCATCTACACGTCTTTATAATTACTTTGTTTTGAACTGGCGATAATTATTATCCTTTGAAATTTATTCCCTTATCACAATTCCTACACTCCGCAACAGCAAAAATGAGTATCTGTGATTCTGCAAATCAATAATTAAAGATTTTCTTTGTAGTGGCGAAGGTGACAATATTATGGAAGATATCCGATAATGAATTATAAGAGGAAGTTGTCACAACCACATTATGAGGTTGTGAGAGCTTTGTCTTATTATTTGCCTGTCATTCTATTTTCATCTTGACTATACACAATATATTGTAAGATTATTAAAAATTATGATTATTATAGCCTTTCATCACTACATTACAGCCTATTGTTTATTTATTTTTTGTTTAGTATTCATTTCCCAACCAAACAGGTTTTGTAACCTTAGGAGCTATTAAAATATTATTGTGTTATTGGTTTGTTGTGTAGTGGAAATAAGATTTGAATCTATTATCACCTTCCTGTAGCCTACATAATTTCAATATGCTTGCAGTTCAACTCTATACATGCGTTAGCACATTAATTCAATAGCTAAAATAAATAAATTCTACGCTTTGTTATGGTAGACTACCAGAATTTCCAACAACTTTTCCCAAAAGTGGACCAAACATTTCAAGTACTGTACGGTAGTAATAAGGCTGAGACTAACGTCCGATGAAAACTGGAAAATTAGTGGGCGTACGAGAAATACATCAATTCTCGAAAATTATCGATACTGCATTCAAATAAATATTAAGATCTGGCTTGAAATACTGTACCGTACAAATTAATTTGAAACAATTCTCGATTAATTTAGAAAAGTGATAAAATTTGTATTAAACGGCAAGATTAAATTGAAATGATTCTAAAAACTCAATTTCTAAAATAGCAATCAACTTACTATGATTTGTTTACAAAAATTTGCATAGCACAGCAACCCTGTAGTTTGTCTCTATGGGCCCGGGAACAAATGTGAATTCGGGGCTAACCTTTTTCAAAGTGTAAGATTTTTTCAAGACCAGCATTTCAGAGAATACTAAATTTATAAAAAATATTGATTATACTTTTACGAAAATGAATTTACTTTCATTAGTTTTACTTTTTAATTATAGCATTAAAAAAGATTGTCGTAATTAGTTTTATGTAAAGTTTAAAGAAGTAGACCTGTTTAAGTTAGAAACCGTTTGTCGTGTTTCACACTAGCTATGACCTGATAGCAAGCATAACATATTATAGCAATCAATGGATTTCTGTTTTAATTTATAAGGCAATCAGGTACCGGTACACTCATGACACATGCATTTTGAATAGGCTAATGTTTGTACGAACCTTGTCTTCCAACAATTTCAGCGACATGCTCAGAGCTTGGCACCGGGACGCATTCAGTCATGTTCTGGCTTTTCTTGCTGCGAGATTCATCCGGCACAACAAAATTGCTTGGAATAATAGCTGCAGAATCTGGTTCCGACGGTGTCGAAGTGTTTGAAGATGGTTCATTCAGACCGATCAGTGACAGCTCAAAAGCAAGCTGAAGGGCACGCTGTTCCTCAAAACTGTTTGAGGTTAAGGGCACTGAAGGTACCACAGGCCCTGAGCGGGGACTATCGATATCGCAGAATAAGCTGGTCGGCATTTTGGGAATTTCCGAGTTGAGAACAGTCTCAAGCATCAACCTTACGTTAGAATACAAACAGTTTAAACTGGCCGAACGTAGATTAAAACTACTCGAAGGCTTTAACTGAGATTGTACGTTTCACGAAGATAAATTTTCATAAACCAAAAGCACTCGACTATTACTCACATACAAGACAAATCTTGTCGTGGTGCTAACACGAGACGAATTTATACACAAGCAATGAGATTACTGTCAATCGGGTTACGGTAGAAAAATATAAATTTCTTAACTATCTTTCAAATTCTTCTAAGATTGGTTGTTTGTAGAAAATGAGTTTCGATGACGAGAGTTTTCAAAAAGAAGACTAAATTTTTACGAAGTAGAAAAACTGTTCGTTAAAAAAAAGTTTGTCGTGTTTCACAGTTCTTGTATCATGCACTCAAGATACAAGTAGCCAATCCTTGGAATCTATCTAGCACACGTGTTTTGTTATTATCAAACCGATGTTTCCAGCAGTATATGTAACACACTGCTACATCGAGCAGTACCGAATCACTGATGGTAACAATGAACACTTCAGTCCAGTGACAACGAACGACTAACTGAATTCGGAATCTGCTTTGGGTCCTAGAAGCATGTGCTGCTAGAAGCCCGCCAACTTTGAATCCTGTCCTGTGATTGGCTGACGACTGAAGAATTCCCCCACCATTAACACTCAACCGGCCGGTGTTCAACGATCGGCTTTTGCCCGCGGTAGTGGCCAACCGGCGTCAGTGCTGCCAATTCGGTGCTGAGGGTAGACCTGCACAACATTTACCTTTCAATCACCCAAAATTTCCCTCCTAAGTACTAAGGGAGATTTTGTATTGATATTTTTACCGATATAGTAGTAGTGATGGCTGGGCTGTTACAGCGAAAGGGCAAGATTGAAAATCAAGCCAACTAATGAATGAAACTCACAATAAATCTCCCAAAAATGTATTTGTTGTGGGGGGGGGGGCACCCAAGCTCCCCTATATTCATATATCAAGCCCCCCTATATCAGAGATATAGGAAACTCCTGGGCCATCTTTGTAAGGGTGACCGATTGAATTGGCCATAGCCAACACATAAGAATGCTGTAATATCACTTCCCGGTAGTTCGGAGCCTACCTAAAACTGTAGGCTAAAAACAACTTTTCTTATTTCAGCCCATTGTAGGATGCTGTTTTATAACGAATTTGGCAAATGATTGTGCAACATAAGTAAAATAAGATAATATGATAGATGATTTTGAGTGAGTATTAATTTTACAAAACTATACCTTGTTATTTTTGAGGTGATTATTGGCAAAGTGGGCTGGTGAATTTTGCACCGTGACCGGCTGTTGTAATTTTTAGTCTTTAAAGAATAAATAAATTAAGACGTACACCAAACAATTTTCAATCAAATTAAATTCATGCAAATGAATGAATGGGGGAGGGAATGGATCCTTAATTTTTCTAAAACCTACAGTACACTAATATTTAAGATTTAAGATACTAAGATTCGATATAAGCGATCGCTCCATAAAATTAATGAAAAAATACTTTATAGCAAATGCAAGAGAAATTTTAGAAATAAAACAAATATCTTCAAATGTTTCCCAGAGCACCAATATAATAAAAAAGTATAAAGACTATGAAAATCACAAATTAAGTTGCCTATAGTTAAAAAGGCCAATTTTAAAAGTTCTCTTATATTAATATTAAAGATTAATTAACACAAAATGACAATAAAAGAGAATTTATAAAAATTCAGATAATAATAATTTGTAAAGAAATGAAAAAAGTGAAAGTGGAATGAAAAAAGATAAAAAGGAAATTATGAGAAATGTAGGCTATAGAATAAAGAAGTGAAAATAAATGGAGTTGAATTTTACAAAAATGACAAAAAAGAATAGAGTATGAAAAATTCAGATGATAATAATTATTTGTAAAGGAATGAAAAAAGAGAGATGAGAAATGTGGAGAGTAAGAGAATAATGAAGAAAAAATAAAGATAATCAAATTTGACTTTCTTATTCTCAAGGCATTTATCAAGTCTCTCTTTTTTAATAAATACTTCTTAATACAGTATCTAGGGTTCATTCTTTAATATTCTTCAAATCTACACTGTAATAAGAAGAAACAAATACAAATTACAAAATAATTGGTATTATTCTTTACAATAAAAAGGTTGTAATGATATAGTACTATTTGTGGTTGAATTAATTTAATATTCAAATATTATTGGAATAAGTTATAAAATAATACCTACCTCCTATTTTTTGATCGTTGAGTGGTAGACAATTTCAATTAAAATTAAAATTTATTTTATTCTCTGTGATGATGTTGAAGATCCATCTTGTTTCCACTAATATGAATTATAAACTTAAAAAGATCAGTGTACTGTGGGTCGTCTGATGATGCTCTAGACAACAGAGCGAAACGGCCGTCACGCCATAACGTGAGTCAATTTGCATTCAAAAGTGTTTTTTAAGTTTATAATTCTCTGTGATGTTTTTCATGTCGAAATACTTGCTGAACAATCTGATATCAAAACTGACACTGCATTTCTATAGTATTTCTATATCTGTATAGAAATACAGTATCAATTTTGATATTAGATTATTTTATCGCATACAAATAAACATTTAAATAAATATTTCAAAATACATTATCAAATAATACTAAAAGATAAAATTCAAATCTACAACATTATTTGTTTACAAGAAATATATGAACTTAATTTTATGAAAAATTTGGCCTTTGAAGATGAGTCTCCATGACTCGAAACATGAAGTGAGTAAAAATATAATTTATTCTCAAATAAAATTTACTGCAAGTCGTCAAGTCGTTGAATTTACTATAAAAAGTTGATACAAACAAGATATGGAACGAAAAATCTAATACTTTATAATCTTAACTCCGTCTAATAAAGATTTTTAATTTACAAAATAATTTTTCGACACTACATAAATTGGAATGGGACCTTCTAGAGAACTATTGCTATTGCTCTGTGGCTCTGACAGCAGTTTAAGTGATTTTTGTTTAAAAAAGGGCTTGTCCACCCCCTTCCCCAACACTTTCTAGAAAATGTAGATATAAAAAATCATGATTTGTTCATTAATTTTCAATAATGTTGGATTTGAGAACGACTGGCACAAGACTAAACTACCAAACAGTTGAGCAAAAAGATTGGAGGGGTCACAAAATGGTATTTTTTGAGAGATTTCCCTCTCCCCCCCACCGTAAAATTTTTGATCAGGGGACTTTTTCATGACCAATTAATTGTTAACTAGCGATCATGTCCCTTATTTTATTTTTTTTTTTTAATACAGAGAAATATATTCATAGTTAATCCAGTTTACCGGTACCAACATACTATAGAGATCCCCCACATTGGTCAAGTTCCTGGGAGCTTTACTGGTAACTGGTAGATGTTACTGCTGCAGTTACCGGTAAAGATCCCAGGAACTCCATTGTGACCATTGTTGAGTGACTTTACAGACATTGGTGCATGCCGCGCTATCTACTAGCCAAAAGACTAACTATTTCAAACTGCTGTTCCTCTCATTTTTATTTTTATTTCATTAGTCTACTTTAATCTTGATAATTATCTGTTTAATATAATACTGATTATTCGATCTTGATTTTTGCACTCACTTAAAATATTAACCAAAATCTTCCCATACACGATTATGACACAAACAGCCGAGCAGATTATCACTTTGTGAGTCACAATAGTAGCTTATTCGAACAAAAACCTGGTTTATATTGATAGGAAACTACAACAAGCTACTGCAGTTTTTAAAGAGGCTTGAAATATATAGAACTATTCAAAAATAATTGAAAAAATATTTAGTTGATAAAGATTTTAACAGTGTACAAGTTTCACATCAAAATTAAGCCTCACCTCGACTAATTGATATAGTAATTAATTATGCTAACTAGTGTATAAGATTGTATAATAATTGTTGATCTGACTCGTCCAGAGTATCCAAGACGTAAGCTGCAAAAAAATTGAATCCAAAATATATGATTGATTGATTGGCTGCCTTTATTTATTTCCTAGGAGGGCGAACTTAGGGCGCAGCCGGCCCTCTCTTACACTTAACCCTCCTATACGATTCTGACTAGAATTTCTAAGACTTACAGCTAAATACTGATAAATAAAAAGAGAGAAAAAAAATAAAAAAAAAAACATCCAAAAACAAAATAAAATAATATGTAATATGTATTAATAGGCCTATGAATAAATTAAATAATATGGGGAGATATCACAATTTTGCATTGAAATTGGTAAATGCTGACAAAAAAGTTAATATTGATATAATTAGGAAAACTAATTAATAGCATTAATAGGTCTTAATACTGTTCTAAATGGCTATTAAAACCAACTTTACCTATATTTTGGACTAAGACTTCGCATAAATATAAATAATAAGTATTTAAAATGAAGAAATATTTAAAAACAAATTGAAAAAGTATTTAGTTGGTAAGATTTTTATCATTTTTAGCTTTTTACCTTTATAGTTTAAAGGTACAAGAGTTCCTTTCTCATCAAAATTAAGCCTCACCTCAACTAATTGATATCGTAATTATGGTAACTAGTGAATATAAGATTGTTTAATGGTTGATCTGGCTGGAATCTCCAAGATCGTAATCTACAAATAAAGACTAGTGTAATACTTTAAACCATGAAAGCTTCTGCAGATATAAGTTCATGCATCATATTTATATTATAACAAATACAAACTACTGTAATATTGTTTATACTGTAATAAACTACAGTATTACTCATACACATAATACTCACTTCAAAACATTTGGTACATTACATAAATGTAAACATGAAAATTATAGCTAAATGTTTGCAGTACCGTATATGTAAACAATTCATTAATTTGAGAGAAATTAGGTACCGTACCCCCCAGATACAACCTTATGGGAGGTTATTACCATATAGGAGGTAATTATTTACCATATTTTTATGTTTTAATTAATTTTTAAACAAAAATTAGATTTAGGAGTTTAGAACTTTAATAGAAAATACCTGATTATATTCTGGGATTTTCACAGTAGAAAAATGAAATTATTAATTAGAGGCTGATGAAGCTTCTCTTTAGAAGTGAAATGCATCCCTCCAGAATCTCCAGCAGGGGTGCCAAGAGGAGGGGTCAGGTGCGCAGTTTGCGCTCCTGGTATTTTGGGGGGGGGGGGGGGGGAATTCTTTTACATATTATTCTTGATATTTTATAACTTTTTATAATTGTGGGGGGGATTTTTGGGGAGTATTTTTTGTTTTAACACTATTTTATAATTATAATAGAATTTTTGCTTTTCATATTAACATTGACAGTTTGTCGCAACAATACTGCGCTGTATTTTGCTCTGCAATTTTCATACATGGCTGCCTGCTAGCCAGCAGTAACGAGGGATACCAACCATTGACTGTAACTTGCTTTTGCCTTTCCCGCGCAGATCTTTGCAACCAGTAGCACCAACTATGGGGGGGGGGGGGGGAGCAAGTCAAGTCACTTTCGGCCACCTCAATAACCAATCGATGGGGGGGGGGGGCAGACCAGACCCTAAATTTCCCCCCCCCCCCCCATAATATTTTTGCATAAGATTTTACTCTTTAACCACGTTTTTTAATTTGAAAAAACTCCAATTATCTCATTTACAGCTGAAAGTATATGTGTCTATGAAGCTTATTTATTTACAAGTGAAATGTTCAACTTCCTGCAGAATGCATGTATTATGAGCTGGATGAAATACTTGTAGCTTCAGACCTAGAAACATTCTCCTCAATTATAAACTGACACATGAGAATATTTTTATATGATTGTGTTAAATATAAAAGGAGAACCTGTCACTCAAGAAGACAGCAGTGACAGAGAAGAAACAGTTGAAAATGATGATAAAATTAAGTTAGTCCAGTGAGAGGATTTGTAAAGTCATACAGGTGTATCTTGCATTGGCGTAGTGACGGGGGGGGGGGGGGGGGGTCCGGGTTACAAACCCCTCTCCTTGAGCCTGTAAAAGAGCACCCAAAAACGAGTAGGGATGCAGCAATAAAAATAACGATAATATTGGTTACTGGAGGTAAAAAAGTTTTCATACGTGAACAAAATTCGTTTCAGCTGGAAAAAATACTATAATTTTAATACTTTAAATTAACTGGAAAAATAAATTAATCAAGATTATAGAGGGGATGGGGCGAACAAGGCAAGTTTTCTTGGGCCTCAACGTCAAGGGGCCACATCATTTTACAAAATGTAAGCAAGTGACAAAAAAAATTAATAAGGGGCCCCAAATTGTCCAACTAGGGGCTTCCAGACCTCCTTTTTTCTCTTTTCAGTTTAGACCTCTCGAGGCCCCTTAGAAACCTAAAAGACCCTAGAGGCCCCTGGCGGCGCGGGCCCTTCGGGCCCGTTTTTATTTCCAGTATAGTCATGTGAAGTAGATATAATTCAAGTAGGCTGCACCTAGAATATTTCAAATTTCTTCATTTATAAACAAAGGTTCCCTAATTGCCTCGGCTTTGGGCCATCAAAGGCCACAAGATGCTGGTGGTCCCAGTATTTTCGGAGCCCCCAAACATGGGTTTGAAGGTCCCCCAGACCACTTGAATGAGGTTGACGCTGTAGGCTTGAAAGGAGAAAAAGTCTCTCAATATTTTTGCAGACGGCGGGCTTCAAATGCACATTTCTGTTACCATTTATGGTACTGTTCAGATCTGATACCCCATAGAGTTTATTGTGATCGTGAAATTTGACACTATTAAACAAATAATATGAGTGAAGAGGTTGATAACGGCAAAAAAAGCTTAGTCGCACTTTCAAGACCTGGAAAACAATCCTTTTCTCCGGTGGAGAACCCAATGTTTTGGGGTTCTGTCACCATCTATATGTAAATACAAAATTATTATAAGACAAAGTTTGGAATTGGATGTGTTATTAATTTATTCTCTCTGCAAGTTGAATCAAGTTCCATTCAAAGTCATATTCCAGTATTAGTGTAGTTCGATGGGAATTCAAGAGATTAACAAAAATAGAAGAGAAAATTATAGCTCTCTCTGATTCCACTCATTGCCCTTTTCCCTAGCTTCCACAGCTTTTCCACGGAATGGTTTTCAGTTGGCCTACACTCCATTTCATCTTTAAATTGAATATTAACTTTTCATGTGAAATTTAACGACTTGCAGTCAAATATTTGACTGCAAGTCGTTAAATTTCACATGAAAAGTTAATATTAACAACGCAGTTCGTCATGGAACAAGAAATCCAGGAATTTAAATTGAAAAAACAATTCAAATTAGTTAAACAGATTCTTCTGAGTACAGTCGGCAACTAGGCATAGCTGAAAGACAATCAATGCTATATATGGGAAATCGAGCCATTAATTGAAAATTGGTGTTTAGGGTGAAGGTGTAAGGCAGCCTCCAGCCGCAACTCTGCCCTGGGCCAATAAATAAAATGTCTCTGAGTGGCCCTGTAATAATAATTTGAAACCACTATAACTTGTTAAAATGACTTTATAAAAGTAGTATTTTTTATATTTTATACATTAAAATTTGTTCACAACTAATTAATGAACTAACAATATACGAAAAGTGGGTTCAAGTTCTTGAGAAAACGATTCATAAAAGCAATGATTTATTGAATTTAAGCTTCCACTTTACCCAATTTATAAACTTCATTTTAATAAATACTCATATAAAACTACTGATTTTAATCATCGAATCAAATATCGAAAATTAAAAAATAAATCCATAATGAGGACTAAAAGGAATGGATTTAAGCTTTTCTAGAAATGAGTCTAGAATCTCTTGGAATCTCTACGATTTTAGAGGGACTATTCATTGCCTGGAAAATTTCAGTTGAATGGCTAAAGTCTCTAGGGATGCAAGCGAGTCATTTGACAGATAGAAATTTCATTTTAATGTCAATCCCTAACAAATGTGTCTTAATAAAGGTAGTATGCAATTGAATTGCATAAAAATTGAATTCATCAATAGTGAAATAAATATCTTAAAATTCATAACAAGCAAATTTATTGCATTATTTTTCATTTTATTTTGTGTAGAGTATTTACACTTTCAATTTCTCATGTTAATCTGAAATCTCCAGTTTTATGCTGTGATGTTTTAATAAATGAATTTAATTGTCAATATTGAAAGAAATAATTCTTATTCTGTGAAATTCAAAGTGTTAATATAGAGAAGTATCTTGTGAAACCTCATTGCAATTGAATAAAAGTAATGCATACTTTGTTTTTTGAGGAATTAATAGATTTTTCATTTTGTTTGAAATTTGCAGCCAGCACACAATATTATCCTCAATTATCCTACTTTGCTTGCCGTGCACAAATAATTTTTTAATTCATCTATGTTCAGTGAATTATTCGACTATATGTGTTTATATTGAAGAATAAATATGTGCATGATATGTATATAAATATGTTGAATTAAATGATTATTATTGTATCAATTTGGTGAGATAAATTTGAATTTGAAAATCATTTAAATTAGTACCTAATAGTGTCTCCTTTATTTGGAAAGGGGGCAGATACCCATGTTTGGGGGGGAGGGGTTGAAAAAATGGGGCAGTATAAAATGGGGGGGGGGGGGAGATGCGCTCTTGACCTTGGGGGGGATGAAATTAAAAAGAAATCCATAATGAGGACTAAAAGGAATGGATTTAAGCTTTTCTAGGAATGAGTCTAGAATCTCTTGGAATCTCTACGATTTTAGAGGGACTATTCCTGCTTGGAAAATTTGATGTCCTCTGATCTTACCTCTTACCTCTGATCTCCAGTATAAGTGAGTGAAAATCGTATATTAAATAGAAATATTGTCAGTTTTGATATTAGATTGTTTTGTTTAAGAAATTCAAAGTGAAAACAACCGTTTTAAAATGTGTAGAACAATCAGGCACAAGAAAATGCAAAAACCCCAACCCCTTTTCCCATAAACGACAACCTCAAAATCTACTTATACCAAAAACTGGATGTTCCAGAACCTGAACAACAGACAAAATAATTATATTTCCCACATTCACTTACAGGTTGAAAGTACAAAGTTGAAACTCTCTAGTTTTTGGCTTTGAAATTAGTATTCCCCTTTTTTAAACTGCAAGGGTTCTACCCTTTGAAAAAACTCGTAAGATTTGCATTCTTTGCAAAAACATCTTGTCAAATTGATTACGTAATGAAGAATGAATGATGAATAATAATATAAACTTAATAAAACAACTTTTGAATGGAAATTAACTCACGTTATGGCGTGACGGCCGTTTCGCTCTGTTGTCTAGAGCATCGTCAGACGACCCACAGTACACTGACTTAAGGTATGAGTTGGAGGGTTATGTATGTTGGAATGGTGAAGGGGTGGGGGGATGAGTAGGCGGGAGGTTTGAAATTGGGATTATTTTGTCAAATAGAGTATGTGAGTAGAAGTTAAGTTGATCATTTAAAATGTTGTCAGGTTCCTGCTTTGCATGTTTGTAAATCTCATATTGTTCTAAAACATTGAGTTTCTGGCTTTTGTGAGTGAAGTGTAGTGTGTCTAAATTAGTGTCAATGTCTGTATAACTGTGGCCTGTTGAAATGATGTGTTCAGCAAAAGTGGAATGTGTGTTTGGGTGTGAGATGGCTCTTGTGTGTTCTTTGAATCTAGTGGTGAATGTCCTGCCAGTTTGTCCTATATAGAACTTGTTGCAGTCATCACATTTCAATTTGTAAATTCCAGATCTGTTGTACTTGTTTTGAGATGTTGTCTGAGAATGCAGGTGTTTTTTGAATGAATAATATCCTTCGTTGGTATGGTTATTATGAGGTGCTTAAATATTTTTTTGAATATCGCTGTCTTATCGAAATCTGAAATTAGACTACTTTATGCTGCAATTTTTCTCTTAATCGTCAATGTTTTTGGTCAAAAAATCGAAAACTGGCCCCAAAACTGTATATTAATTTATTAATTTCGAATTCCTCAAAGTACTATTAATAAATTATGTTCTATACATTTTTCAGTCTGATTTGTCAGTTCCTTCATAACCAACTTGTATATGAATTATTATACGAGAAAAAAGATAGTTTGTGCTTTGGTACATTTAAGATGTCACTGTCACAAAATATTTATCTGTACCAATAACCCAGGGGCGTAGTCAAGGGAGATTTTCAGGTCCACCCCCCCCCCCCACATTGGCGATGTATCAAGCACTAGATAGAATTTACTTTGACCCACAATGTGTATTAAATAGAAGAATGTATGTCCAGAGACGCTCAAGAGAGGCTTTTTTTGAAAATCTTTCCGGGTTGGCCAGGGGGGGACCCTTTTTGTACGGAGAGTCATATATATCGTCATTATTGTGAGAGGACTCCTAAATACTTTGAGGTATGTGCCT
The DNA here is from genome assembly GCA_948455865.1 of Conomelus anceps. Classification (NCBI taxonomy): domain Eukaryota; kingdom Metazoa; phylum Arthropoda; class Insecta; order Hemiptera; family Delphacidae; genus Conomelus; species Conomelus anceps. The sequence goes on from OX418216.1 coordinate 150,327,437, forward strand.
AGGGTCCAATGACAAATTGATTTAATTGTGCATACAAGATTGAGTTGGTGGAATTATGAAATTCAATGGTTGAGTTCATGGGAGCCTTCTCATTTACCGGTAAATGTTACCAAAGGGTTCTGATTGTTCTATTCAAATTTCTCAACGTCTATGAATTTGAAACACCAATAAGACGCCACCGGTAACATTTACCAGTTACCAGTAGTTCCCAAGAACTCAACCATTGTGGATAGGCCTCTGTGACAAGCAGAGGCGTGTTTAAGGGGTTCCTGGGGTTCGAACTCTCCCCCCAATAACTAAGTGCTAAATTGAATTAACTTCAAGCCATAATGTGCGTTGAAATGGAGGAATTCTTGTCTATAACCACTAATAAAGCGATTTTAGAGGGATAGTTTCTCATATTTTTCCCGGGGGAGGACCCCCTGATTCCCCTTTTGTACGGCAGAGACAAATAATTCGTCAAAATTAATGGAGTTTTTCTCTTTACGACTTTGGAGTACACAGCACAGGCCTATTATACTGCTACTGTAAAGGTAGACTACGGAGATCGCCTATCACAGTCAAGGTTTCTTGAGACCTGTAACTCAGTTATAGTAGGTTTTTGAATTTGTATCATTTTTATTCACAATATATATTCAAAGTAAAATAAGTATTAAATGTTACAGGGATAATCAGCTCCTAAATACTTTGGATTGGAGCTCCTAAATACGTTGAGAAGTACTTAATGGATTAGTTCAGTTTGCTAGTCAAAATTAATTTAATCTGATTCGGAAACATTAGATTTCAATATTATTTTAGTAAATCTTTATAATACTCGTATATAATTCTTATGTGCGTGCGTATGTCACTGAGCTCTCCTGAACGGCTGGACTGATTTTGTTGAAATTTTTTGTGTGTGTTCAAGTGTATTCGAGAATGGTTTAGATTTGCAAATCAGGACACAAAAATGACAAATTTAACCTTAAACGCTTAAAGGAAAAGCTGTTAGAAGTCAACAGTTTTTAATCATATGGCAAAACCTTAGCGGCGTTATTTACGCTGTCTGGAATGCAAAGACTTTGCATGCACTGTGTAGTTGGAGCCTTAAAGTCATGTAGGAACATATGATTGGGTATGATGCAATGTAATTATGCCGGGTTGACATCTTTTACCCAATTGCAGCTAGAAATTTGAAATAATGTAGTCTCAGTGAGAGGTGGCGGATAATAAAATAAAAAACTTAGCTTCTACCCTAAGAGGAGATTTAAATTTTAAATGTTCCTTCATTCAGAGGTGGTGAGTAAGAAAACAACGGAGGAGGCCTCTCAGATCAGCTGGAAGAGCCCTAGGAGGCTAGGACTAACTTCTTCCCAAATACTAGTAGTCCTAGAAGGTTGAAATGTAGCCTCAGTGGGAGGTGGCGAATAATAAAATCATGGAGAATTTTTAATGAGATCGCGTCGGGCCACCTAGTAAATTATAATTTGTCAAGTAACAAATTCTTTAGAATGTATTGCATTGATGGTGATTGAGGACGGGGTGGGTGGGAAGTTTCATGACGAAGTCAAGAATAGTATCTGAGGTAGTATATTATCGTTAATGGTTTGGGGGGGGGCCTCTGGTCTCTGGTGCACGGAACCCCCCACCACCCCCCAATTAAGAAATTTCTGGCCATGCCTATAGAATGATCACTTTCCTTATTCAATTTAGAAAAATAAATATATAATTTTAGATTCAACCGATTTTCAGTTGGAGTTTTAGCTTAGAGGGGTGAATTTTAGATTTCGGATATCAGTTCCGGAACTAGGAACGGGTGTTCTAGTTGTATTGTGCAGCGCAAAGGGAAAAGAGAAGGATAGAAAACTGAAGAGAGTGATTCAACGGATGAGAACAAAGCAAGCGAGTCTGATAACAAAAGAAAAGACCAGCTGAAGGAACAGGCCGAAGTGTGAGAAAGCGAAAGATTTTTCTACCTGTGATTCCCTTTTCTGGGGCTTCCGTCGCCTTTCGCTGAGTTTCTGAAAAAAAAAAACTCTCCTGGCAACCAGTAAACTACCTACTATTGGCAGTTGCTGCTAGTAGCAATTACTTGTATAAGTTACTAACTAACTAATAGTTCCGGATAAATAAGTAGTTTTCATTAACATTTGTAACTTTCGTAAATTCAACTACTTATTTCAAATGTCAAAATTTACAAATTTACAGTAGTTCAATTCGTTATCTCATATGTCCCCATAGTAAATATGTCTAATATGTCTAATAGTAAATATCTACATAACTATGAGAATATAAAAATAAATTAAATAACATTCTTGGATTTCTTGTTCAATAACGATCTACGTTGTTAATATTGACTTTTTATTGTAAATTTAACGACTTGCTGTCAATTTTAATTGTGAATAAATAATATTCTTACTCACTTTTTTTTCACGTTTTCTACTCATGGAGACTCATCTTCGAATACTATAACTCATCTTCTATAACTACTCAGCCTACTATACTACACTACTATAACTCAGCCTTTGAGGATGTCTCTATGACTCGAAAACGATTGGCCAAAAGTGAGTAGAAATATTATTTATTCACAATTAAAATTGCCTGCAAGTCGTTGAATTTACGATTAAAAGTTAATTTAACAATGCAGATCGTTATGGAACAAGAAATCCAAGAGTAGTTTTCGTTGAAAACTAAATTTAAATCAAAGTACAGAACATTTTTCTCCTGTCACATTCCACAAGGTTTTGGCTGCTCAAATACAGCTCAAATAGCTTGGCCGCACGAATACTGTGATTACTAAAAGTATAGGTAATTATGGCAATACTTAATATTATGAACTGAAAATTGAATTATGATAGCAATGAATAGTAGAATTAGTAATTATTTTCTAAAAAGAAGTAAATCCATAGCAAGGCTAGTAGATAAAAGGTTGAACGGTTACAGATGATAATTTAAAATGGTGGATGTAATGATAACGTGACGTTTCGGGCAGATTTTAAAATGTTCAACATACATTATGGAGAATCAATAGAAATTCTCTCATAATTATTGGAAACTACATTTTCTACTGGAACAGTGGGAGCAGCCTTGGAAAATAAATCTCTATAAATAGAGTACGATTAATACGATATTTTATTAATTATACCACTTCTTATTCACATAAAATCTAGAATTCTAGGTGGTGTCCTACCTTACAGAAGGCAGCATGATGTATAACGCGATACAATTTAATAAAGGCTGTGTGCAGGGTTTTTGGTCATATTTTTTTCGAAATTTCTCTTATTCGATTTCATTATGGTATTGAAATCTATTGCCATGAGATTAATTATTTTTCATCAATTATTTTGTGAAATATGGGGGTTCAAAGTTGAAATTTTTCGGTTTTTAGGGGCAATTGAACTCACCTACGAGTTATTTTAAACATTTGATAATTTTTTTATAAATGAAAGACACCTTGGGGAAAAGAATGACGAATTTTTTAAGTTAGTTTAAAGTGACTGACAATAATTGAATAAACCGACAAATATACATAAACAGAATTTATTAATTTCGAATACCTTTAATTGCTATTAGTTTATACTGAAGACTTCTGCCATGGTGGATATTGACAACAGTATTGAATAGCTGATGGAAATCGATGAATGCTACTGTACAAAAATATCAGTCACCACCGGGAATCGAACCACGGACCTCCCAATTGCCGGTTGAGCGCCTTAACCACTAGACCATGGAGAGCCGATATGGCCAAGTTAAAAATTAATGCTGCTGTGCAGAAAGGTCTCCATGGTCTAGTGGTTAAGGCGCTCAACCGGCAATTGGGAGGTCCGTGGTTCGATTCCCGGTGGTGACTGATATTTTTGTACAGTAGCATTCATCGATTTCCATCAGCTATTCAATACTGTTGTCAATATCCGCCATTGCGGAAGTCTTCAGTATAAACTAATAGCAATTAAAGGAATTCGAAATTAATAAATTCTGTTTATAACTAATTTTTTATTTCAATTCAACAATTTGTTTTTCAAAATAATTTTATGAAAAATTGAAGTTTTTTCCAGATTTTCAAAAATTTATTTTGAAAAACTAATTGTTTGATCGAAATGAAAAATATGTCATTTTATTCCTTAATATGTCAGTAATAAAACAATTATCAAAATTTAAAATAATTTTTAGGAGAGATCAATCCCCCAAAACCTGAAAATTTCAACTTGGAACCCTCATATTCCATAAAATAATTGATGTAAAAAATAGTTTCTCTTGGCAATAGATGACATTTCAATACCTTAATAATATCCATTTCAAGAAACTTAGAAAAAAATTATAACCCTACGCACAGCCGTAATCTTTGTCTTAAACTGGAATTTTCACTTGTGTTAAAAACTATAGAACTTTTCTAAGCCTATATTATAATAAAATCTCATTTTTAATTAGACCTACAACATTGTAGAAAAAAATAGCCTTCCATAATGGGCTATCTTACAGTCTACAGATTTGTGGGATAGTAACGTTTTCTTTGAATTGTTTTCACTTAATATTTAACCCTTTCAAGACTGAATATATGCTTTTCTTGTTTGTAATAGTTCTACCAATCTAGCAACTATACAAACACCCTAGAATGATTATTCATGCTTGTTACATTTTTTCCTCCTCCATAGATCCTCCAGCATCAAAAATACTCCCTGGGATGTATATGTCCCATTAGTCATTCTACATGGGACATATATGTCCCATTGGACATATAAATAGGACATAAGATATTACCAAGAGAAGTCAATAACTACAAGTTATTCTCATAAATTGTTTAGTCAGTATCATAAAAACATTTGAAATAATACATTGAAAATTACATGAATGATAAATTGAATGAATTGGTAAATCAAATTGGAAATGTCATCATTATTTGTGGAATGGTGTGAAGCAATGTTTGCATAGAGGTTTGTTACAAGCTCCACACATTGTTTTTGTCCTCTTCTCTATGCCTTTGGTGCTACAAAAAAAACATCTTCTTCTTGTTTTACTCACTTATTCAAAGTGTATTTAACTCTATAAAGAATTCCCACTAGATATTTTGTCGAATAATTCAATACAATTTGAAACTGTATTTTTTCAAGTTTTCGTAATTTAATGGTGAATTACATCCTCTATCCTTACGATATTGCAATCTAAGTATGCAAGTTGAATAAATTATTCAGTTATATTATTAGGCCTGATGAAAACGTTAATATTCTACTAATCTTTATTGTGTAAGGAAATTGAATTATATCGCGTTTTACATCACGCTGCCTTCTGTCTGTAAGGCAGGTTTTATGTCGTGAATAAGTTATAATTGATAAATATTGTTATTGGGAAGTGAGCCGTAGCAGGTTTTTTTTTGTACTTGTATCTGTTCAATCAGATAGAGATAAGCTGCGTTCTCGTGGGTCCTGTTTGTAACGGTGACCGATTAGATTGGCCAGCAAAAAAGACACTGTTCTCTGCTGTAAAATCACTTCCCGATGATTCGGAAACCACCTAAAACTGTAGGACCAACTCATAAATAGGTCTCAGACCTATGTGGGCTTCATCCTTTAAAAAAAAGTTGATAAATATTGTTATACTTGATAAATAATGTAATAATAGTGCTCTATTCACAGATAATTAATATTCCGATGCTGCTTCCAGTTTAAAAATTAGTTATATACGTTTTCCCATTAATTAGGTCCAACTCATAAATCACCATCATCCAACTCATTACCCACGCACAGGTCTCAGACTATGTGGGCTTCATCTTCAAAAAAAAAAAAAAAATTATGAGAGATTTTTCTTAAGAAAGTGTTTTAATTTTTTTTTTAAAGAAGTAGGGGTTTGAGGAGATGGAGGAGGAAGAGAAGGAGGAGGAGGAGGATTAGAAGAAGAGGGAAAAGAAACAGAAGACTGGAGAAGAAGAGAAGACACAAAGAAAAAGAAAAAACGAAATTGGTAAAAAGTAAGTGAAAAATACAAAGAAATATAAGAAGAAAGCGAAAAAGACAAAGAAAAATAAGAAGAAAGAGAAAAAGACAAACAAAAAGAAAAGGAAGAGGAGGAAGAAGAATCTGAGATTTCTTAGGGCAGCTGTTGCTATAACCTGGCTACTGTTAACGGACGCGAATGCACGCAAAAGAGCAGCAGAGAGAACGCGTGCACAATCAGACGGGGCACGAGTCGGAAGAGGAAAAAAATGAAGGAAAAGTAGACAGATATGACGGAAGTTTAGAGCAGTGGCCACTATAGTTTGGAAAGCTCTAAAATGTTAACGATTAAAAGGACAGGTGTGTAAAGTCGGATTGGTGGAGGACAGAACAAAGATAGAGTGACTTAGAGAGAGTCTTCTTCTTTTTCTTCTTCTTTTCCTTCTTCTTCTTCTTCAATTAATTATCCAGCGGATAACAGCAATAGCTTCTACTTCTTCTCTTTTTTATTTTTTCCTTTCTCTTGTTTTCTTCTTCTTAACTAAGAAAAAATAAATTTTATGCATCTAACAAATGATTATACAATCTTAACTTGAATGAATGAATGGATGGAGATGAAATGACTTGGAGTGGCAGTAAGTTCCATAAGCGTGAGGCAGTCACTAGAAAGGATTTGTTGAACATTTCAGTTCTATGGAGGGGATCTGCAATGTAAAACAGTGAGACCGAGTGGATCTTGAATGGACATTGGCTAAAAGTGTGAAGCTATCTCTCAAGTAAGCTGGATTAGAATTCTTGACAATGATTATATGTCATTGAGAGGATGAAATACTTTCTGATGCTTGTATAAGTATATAAATAATAGTTTTGGTTCAATTGTGTCAGTTCTCCCAACGCAGTTGAATTTTTTTCTTGTAATAGGATCAAGTACTGCATAAGTAGTTTACGTTTTCTCTCTTCTGCCTCTTCATTTTTTCTCTTTTCCTGACTTTGTAATTTCGCGGTAATTTAGATGAAATGCCTTTTTATTAAAAGTTGAACCTGTGTCCGTGTCTGCAAACGAGGCGAATTCTCAGAGAACACATTTTCTGGGAAAAGGAGCGAAGGTGCTAACAAGGAGGATGTGAATGTGGATCCTATGGAAGACATCAATTTCAAGGTTTCTAAGTTTCAAGTTTAACTATTTATAATAATCAACTCTCAACTATTTCCATCTTTCAGGAGCCCGTAGGCTACAGTCAAAATCATTAGACCATCCCCCCTTGAAACATGATTGAATTTTAAAATTTAATAGATGAAAAGGTGTTTAGCTCTTACACAATTATAACTGCCCACAAAATAATTATTCAAGTTTTTTAGGGAGGGGTGGCAAGGGTGAAGGAGGATATTTATATGATTTTGAGGAGAGGGGCCTGGGAAATCGGTTGCGGGGGTGCCCAATTGGAAAACGTTACGCCACTGCCTCCTGGCATCAAAGATGAAGCGAATTGAATAGTTCAATGCTCTTTGCAGCTTCAGATCAAGATAATCGGGCAAATCATTATATACTATAGAACAATAATCAAGATTTGGCAATATCAGAGCACGGACAAGAGTGACTCTTATGAACACAGGGAGGAAGCGCTTTAACCGTTTCAATTGATGAACAGCTGCAAACACTCTGTTTGTCACTGATTTCACTTGAGGAATCCAACTCATGGTAGAATCCAGCTGGATGCCGAACACATTCTGAGAATGGCAGCTCCACATTACCAAGATTTATTTTAGGAATTGCATTGACATCACATTGGGAAAGAATTCGTTGATATCCAATGATTTTACTCTTGGAAGAATTAAGAGTTAAACAATGAGCTGAAGACCATTGAAGAAGAGTGGAGATGTCTTGATTCAACTTTAAAACAGCTTCATCAGGCTGAGAGGCTCTACAGGAGAGAATCTTAGATAAAATAGTAAATCATTGGCATAAAGATGATAAGAGGAATGCAAGAGAAACATAGGAAGATTATTAATGTAGATAGAAAATAGGAGGGGACCCAGGACAGATCCCTGAGGAACACCTGCTATCACCGATACCCAATCAGAGACATCATTCTCAGCCCTCCTAACCGCCTGACATCTACCTACAAGATAAGAGTGGAACCACATTACAGAAGACAACGATAGGTTACAACAACAGTATGAAATGCGAAATGTTGTCAAAAGCCTTGGTAAAATCAAATGATACAAGCAGAGTAAGCAATCGTTGCTCCATAGCTCCTCTGATGTCATCAGTTGTTATCTTCAGGAGTGCAGTTGTGGTGCTATGAGATGTATGGACGCCGGATTGATGTTTGCTGAAGAAATTGAGAGATAAATAGAGAGAGAAACTGAGAGAAAAATAGAGAGAGAGAGAGAGTGAGAGTAAGAGAAAATAGCAGATATATACAAACATACAATTACAAATCAGTGGCGGATCCAGAAGGTGATTTCGGGGGGGCAAACACCGGCGGGTTTGGGGGGTATTCCATACCCCCCAACAAAAGGGGGGGGGGGGTCCGGGGGCCCACCCCGGAAAATTTTTGGATTTTTTAATAGAAAATGGTGTATTTTGACATCGTTTTTAGTGTCCCTCATGTTGTCATGGATAGCACTATTCTAAATTCATGTATGTACAAATTTGTATTTGTATTGGTAATTTGCATTCCTCACCGTTTTACCTGATATCTATTCATGTCATTGTATTTTTTCTTATCAATTAACTTTTCAAGCTGTTACGTATCAAATTTCAAATGAGTTCTCATCCAATTTACTGAATAATTATTGAGCACATTTTTTTAGATATAAAAATATCAATATGAATAAGGTAATGATTTAATAAAATATTAAGCATTTTGAGTGAAAAATTGTACTACAAACCAAAGAAGTTATCAAAAACCATTTATTTGTTCAATGATACAGTATTCTTAAAGCTGCAACTTTTAAACAACGATTTCCAACTGGATCCTTTTTTTGCCTCCCTTAGCAAAGCGTTCGATCACTCTTTCTTCATTGACTTCTATGTCTTGATGTATGTATAGAAGACATAGCCCATTCAACCTATTCTCAACCATTCTTGATCGCAGCCAGGACTTCACAAGCCTGAGGGTGAAGTGAAGTTGGAAACAGCCAATTTTTGTTGCTTACATAATTTCGTCCTAGTTTCTAGTAGATTTAGGCCGTTTTTTCTTTTTCTCTTGGATCTCGGGGGGGGGGGGGGGCAATTGCCCCCTTTGCCCCCCATTGGATCCGCCACTGTTACAAATACACAAAAAAATAGCAGACATCCTCACAAGGTATCTAACTGGCCTCTCAAAGGGGACCCCGCCAAACTCGCACGCCGCCAAAGTTGCACGCCGTCAAGCTGGGCTGGTTTTCCAGCCCACGGTGACGTTGCATGCACCACCAACCTGGCACACTTTGGAATGCAGCCCACTGTGACGGCGTGCAACTTTGGCGGGATTGTCGCCAGCCAAGATTGTCGTCAGCCCACCTTGACGGCGTGCAAGTTTGACATCGTCCCTCTCAAAGCACCAGATACTGGACAGAGAGTTACGAGTGAGATAGTGCGTGAGAGAGAGTAAGAGAGATAGATGGTAAGAGAGATAGAGAGTAAGAGAGTGAGTAGTAGTGAGAGAGAGAGAGAATGTGGATTTAGTGAGATGTGGAAGACGCTTGGAGCAAGTTTTTTTTTGTGGCAGATGCAACGCTGTCAGCTGGTCCAAGGCAGGTGATGAGTACGGTAACAATTGTTTTGTTTTTTAAATTCAGAATTTTGTTTGTTTAAAAACAGAATACATTATTTGAACAACAAATTTACCAATTTATATGCTGATAATACGTCTGATAAATTAACCTGATAATATGCCTTGTATATAGCAAATTTATGTAATTGAGTTACCTTTTACATAATTATTGAGTTACCTGAAGTTTTGTGTAATGCTCAAGTTTCGACTGTTATTATGTACAAATTTATACATTACCAGTAATTATTGTGGATTCACTGCGATAGTAGTTTTTGCAACAATTGTATTTTGACTGCTTTTAAGCAACAAGTGTGATGAGTGTCCTAAACATCTCACGAGTACAGTAGAAACAATTAGTCTGGGCGCGTGGCTCTGGTTTCACTACTAGCCGGCCTGTCAAAGTTGACTAGTTGACCTTGAATACATCTGCAGCGTCGCATGGGCCACATGTTTTTAGAAATGAGCAATAAACACTCCCCTCGCCATGGCTGACTACCAAACGGCCGTGCGCCCAGACTAATTGTTTCTACTGTACACAAGATACAATCGTTGCTTACAATATTTTATCTACGATTATAGATATATAATCGTTTAATATATATTACGTTTAATTTAACATACCAATAAATCGGATAACTTACCCACACCAACATAACCTACAATGCGTGTTTTTGTTGTTAGGTCCTGAATTGTGTAACATACATTTCGACACTGTTTTGAAGAAATCCTGAGTTCTGATTGGTCTGATTCTTGCACTGAAAGTGACAATAGCGTTAAAATAGCTTCATTATGCAACTAGTTTGATAATACATGGACTAAGTATGCTTTATTGAAATAAGAGTCGAACCTATTATGTTCACTTTATAACGTAGCCCTAGATAAAGATGAATTTTGAAAAGTATGATTTTTCAAGTTCATTTTGTGTTATGAAATACAATAATTCGGCCTATTCATTGGCGAATCCAGAAATAGAAATATCTCAAAAGGGGGGGGGGGGGGTTCAGTCAGCCAGTATACCCTCACCCTACAATGATAGTATTCTAAACAAATTATCTAATCCTTGACTTTATTACAATGACTGAACAAAGTGATTTGCCTTTTGACAAATAGAACACCGTTCAGAACTCAGTTATATCTGAATCTGATTTTCCATCGCATTTTCAAGTACATACTGATACTAATTGAGATATTTTTTGAGGATGAAGCCCTCATAGGTCTGATACCTGTGCGTGGATGATGGTGGTTCATGAGTTGGATCTACTGTTTTAGCTGGGTTCCGAACCACCGGGAAGTGATTTTACAGCAGAGAACAGTATTTTTTGCTGGCCATTCCTATATAGAGAGATTCTGACTTCAGATTCGGCTTCAACAGCCAAAAGTACATATTTTGCAACCCGCAGAATGTGAATTTTTAAATAAAAAAAAAACTTTTCAATTGACTATTACCATATAGACGAACCATCTTACCCCCTGATCTATGCTATTACGTTATCAATGATAATGAGCAACAAGCTAGTGATAGTCGTGAGCCTTAGCAGGTATCTGTTCATTCAGATTAGATAAGCAATGCTCTTCTGGACCCTCTCTGTAAGGGTGACCGATTGAATTGACCACCAAAAAAGACTCTGCTCTCTTCTGTAAAAATCACTTACCGGTGGTTTGGAACCCACCTAAAACTGTAGGTCCATCTCAGCAATCACCCAATTCATTACTCACGCATAGGTCTCAGACCCATGTGGGATTCATCCTCAAAAGCAGTTTCTTAAAATTAAAAATTATCGGTATCTCAGGGCTGCCCCATACGTACTTTGGGTCGCTTAATACGAATCTGGAATCAAAATGCTTCATTTATTTTTAAGGTTTTCTTCAGGTAGCTTAAAAAGTATCAGTAATGCCATTGCCGAAATTTAGCATGAGTCATGCCATAAAATGAGTTTTAAATTCTTTTTGACGAATACTATTCGTGCTTCTGAATATTTTATTCGACTAGATAGTTCTTTCCACAACTGAGCAACTTTTGTTCAACTTGCCTCTTGCTACTTTTTGTTTATGTAGAATTTTTGTATATTGAGGCATGCCTGCCAAAGTGAAATATGGGGCATGCAATTCTTAATGTTAAGTATGCATGTTAAATTGTGTAAATAGTTTGAAAGCTCTGCGCCTTCTCGAGTTCTTTATATTGAAGCTTCAAGAGATTTTGATACAACTTAAACTAATACATTATTATTGCGTACTGTGTTTAGTCTACAATAATGGATCTTCTAGGTCCGAGTACTCATTGTGTGTTGCTATTACTTTCTCTTTTGGTGAGTCTTATATCTAGAGCTTTAAATTATTCCAGGGTTTCTTGTTTAATAACGATCTGCGTTGTTAATATCTATTATTAATTTTAATAGAGAATAAATAATATTTTCTCACTTTATGCCAAACGTTTTCGAGTCATGGAAAATAATCTTCAAAGGCCTTTATCCTTTAAAGGTCTTTGAAGATGGGTCTCCATGTCTCGAAAACGTTTGGCCAAAAGTGAAGAAAAATATTAGTAAATTCAACGTTTACCATAAAAAGTTAATTTAAATGATTGTTTTTGATTAATACTGCAACATCCCAATTGAATAAATTCTAGATGTATCTGTGTAATCATAGATTGTGGATCCAGGGGGAGTTTGGGGGTCAACCCCCATTGGCGATGACCAAGCGCTTAAATTCTTGGATTTCTTGCTCCATAACGATCTGTGTAGAATGCCCTAAGAGGTCTAGTGGACTATGGTGTAGGATAACTCCACCCGGTGGTAGCCGGGCTTCTACATAACCTCTGTAGATGTATAAATTTCCGAAGGACCACCTAGAAAGACGTTCTAGGACGTAAAAATATTTGAAATGAATAAATAGGAGATATCAGGTAATTTCAATAAAAGGAGCCAAAGAAGTTGGATACATATATTTGTATCACCAAATAATGAAATAACAATAATAATTGTAACCAGAACGGAGTGAATTAGGCTACTGGCTTAAGAATTACAGTATGCCAAGATGACAGTGTTGACATCAATAATTATTTTTGTGATAATTTGAAAACAGATTTAAGTCACTTGAATAAATCGAAATTGATAAAAGGTGTGATAAAAGTGATAAATTGAATATGAAGACAATCATGAACTTCAAGGTTTAAGTTAATAGCAAATGACATTAATAAAACAATAATTAAATTTGACCTTCAAGTTGTTCTAAGAAACAAATGATATTGCAAGATTGAAATGTGTCCTGAATGTTTATAATAATTAATAATCTTTATGAAGTTGTTTACTAAATAGCATTTAGCAACAATAAATATAATAATGTAAGGTGAATAAGAAAATAATTGGATACGATACCGAACCTAACCTCCTGAGTACGCCAGAACAGGAAGAAGTAAGGAAATGTAGTTGATGGAGCGAAGCCCTCCAGGTAGATAGCCAGGTAAACAGACCAGCAGTGGTCCTTAATGTAATGGACCTTTAGGATCACATAACAGCCGTGTCGCAAGGTAAAGTCGTGTGGTTGCAGTATGTGTAGGAAATGCAAATTGACCACCAAATTGCATGGAAGGTTCAGGAATGTTCAGCAGTGTAATTTGAAGAATTTGAACGTTGAAGAATCAGGCGTTGAACGGAAGAGTTGAATATTACGGAGCTCTGTTATCTTTTGATTATCGCATTGTAGCCTGCAGTGTTTTCTGTTATCGAAGTCGAGTATAACCTAGTTTTTCGTGTGCTGTTTCTTGATTCATTGACCTTTGGGTTTCACTTGGAACTGAGATTTACAATAATAAATGTGAAATGCAATGTTGAAGTGTGTCTGTTGCCATACATCGGTCGATTCGGTAAACCCCATAAAGTGCGCATCCTGTAGAACAGCCATGGACATGGATCGCCGAGGCAGGAGCTTGAAGAAGACCAGAACAGGAACATGAAGCAGCCGGAAGACAAGAATCCAGAATCGAAGAAGAAGGGCTGAGCCAATGAACAATAGCGTCGGGTTGATGAACGCCAATAAAAACGCGGTTTACAATTAGTTATGCAAATTAGCCAATGCCAATAGAGGTTATTAAAAACAGAGCTTGGAGCGAAAATCAGAACAGAACGAGGAAAGAAGAACAGTAGAGTAGTGACAGCACAAGAATTGAGTGCACAGAAGCAAGATCATTGGAGAGACACCGCCAGCACTGTGCAAGCGGCAAAAACTGGAACTAAAAGAGGAGGAAGTGACACCCACCAACCTACACTGCGACAAATTGTGACGGAATGTTGTCACTGAGTTGTAACAATCTGCGTTGTTAATATTAACTTTTTGTTGTAAATCTAACGTCTTGCAGTCAGTTTTATATTGTGAATATATAATAAATGTACTCCTTTACATTTATTATATACTCACAGTATAAAACTGACTGCAAGTCGTTAAATTTACAACAAAAACTTATAAATAACTTGAGAAATTCTTCTTTTTATTGCTTCAAGTTTATGAGATTGGTTCAACTATACTGCAACAACCCTAATTGAAATTGGATAGATTCTACATTTCTCTATGCAAATATAGCCGTATTGATGGGGGAAGGGGTTTGGGGGTTATAATCTCCCCCCCCCCTTGGTGATGACAAAGCACTAGATAAGATGCATAATGTGTATTAAAATTCATGGATTTATGTCAAGAACCATTTAAAATATTGCTAACCTTTTATGGCAAATTCAACGACTTGCAGTTAATTATTATTCAGACTGAATTGCGGTCAGAATTGACTGCAAGTTGTTGAATTTACCATAAAAAGTTGATATTAACAACGCTGATTGTTATGGAACAAGAAATCCTGGAATAAAATATTGTGTTTTATAAAGATTTTTTTTCAAAAATTTTCCCTAGTAATACAATTACAATTTCCGTTTAAGTTTTACTATGCATCTAATTATCAATGGATTATGATATCCTCTTACCTACAATCTTCTGAGACGAAAGCGTGGTCTAGCCCAATCTATCCATATAATTCTAAAATACAGTACCGTAATTTATTATTCTGTACTTAATAATTACATTATTTTCAGGTGTTTCTGATTTTGGCTGAAAAACTAGAAAATGAGGTTTGTAATTAATTACAGTGATCTCATTAATCACATCATTTAATAATTATATTTTATAATAAAATTTATGATGTGTTTGACTCAGGTCTGGTATCATAGTAATCAGGATGCAATTGGACAAATTCAGGGGCTCTGTTTTCATATATAATAATAATTACAGAGGTTGTGCAAATTTATGCTGAAACCCTGTTTATGAAGAAAGTACAATAATCAATTCAAAGCGACACTTGCTATAGTACAAAAAATGAACATGGCCGATCTGCTTCCCGTATTTTAGCGGACTAAATAATTATTATATGTTAGTTCGAAGTTACTGACAATTGAACAAACTGACAAATTTACTTAAACAGAATTTATTAATTTCTAATTCCTTTAATTGCTATCAGTTTATACTGAAGACTTCCGCAATGGCGGATATTGACAACAGTATTTAATAGCTGATGGAAATCGATGAATGCTATTGTACAAAAATATCAGTCACCACCGGGAATCGAACCACGGACCTCCCAATTGCCGGTCGGGCGCCTTAACCACTAGACCATGGAGACCTTTCTGCACAGTAGCATTAATTTTTAACTTGGCCATATCGGCTCGTATCTCACAAGTTAGTTCGAAGTTATTGACAATTGAACAAACTGACAAATTTACTTAAACAGAATTTATTAATTTCTAATTCCTTTAATTGCTATCAGTTTATACTGAAGACTTCCGCAATGGCGGATATTGACAACAGTATTTAATAGCTGATGGAAATCGATGAATGCTATTGTACAAAAATATCAGTCACCACCGGGAATCGAACCACGGACCTCCCAATTGCCGGTCGGGCGCCTTAACCACTAGACCATGGAGACCTTTCTGCACAGTAGCATTAATTTTCAACTTGGCCATATCGGCTCGTATCTCACAAGTTAGTTCGAAGTTACTGACAATTGAACAAACTGACAAATTTCTTTGTATAAACTGATAGCAATTAAAGGAATTTGCTGACTTCCAAAGCTGTTGCATGAACATATACAATGTTTCATTGTTTATTTATTTATTGTGATAGAATTACAATGAATGTGAAAGAGCAACAGACTCAAGTCCAAAACTTTTTGAACATGTTACATTGTCCAAAACATTGAGGTTAACGCAGATTAAAAATTCAGATTTGCTAAAAAACCAACTCTAAAAATAACAAAGTGATTATTTTTTACTTAATGGCTATTAATTTAAAAATTCACTCGAAACGAAACACTAAAAACTGTTAAAAAATAATTTATAGTATTAAATTTTGATAAAAACTTTTCATAGTTATTGTAAACTTTTTGCTTATTGTTTTTATATTGTATTATATAATATTAGAAATGATATTTTCTCTCAAATATGTTATTATTATGAATGATAACTTAATTCATATAAAGGTTCAACCAGATGAAGAAGAGGCCCAAGGACTATCTTTAAATCTGATCCCAATTCATATGATGGAGAAGCTCATTTTAAAAATCATATTATGTTCCCTATAGAAAAAAGCCTAGGTGCCTTTCTTTTTAAATATCCTCCAAATGCAAGAAAATTGCGAAAATCCTTACAGAGACGTCGCTGGGCATTTCTTAAAGGAAGATCCATGCAAAATTTCATCGAATTTGGTCCATGCGTTTTGCTGTAGGTATAGTTATGGGTTCTATGTCTCAAATAACGCTGGCAACACTCAAATTTATCACTTGCACTTTATTAACACAAATAATCCACAACTCACACTGTTCAGTAATTAATTTCTTACACAAAAATAAGCAATCAAAAACAGTTAAATCGATATTGTTCAGCTGATAAAGAGTTTTCAATATTACTGTACAAAAATCAATCACTAAAAGTTAAAAGGCCGATCTAATATTCAATAATAACTGTACAATAAACTATCCAATAATATTTAAAAAGAATCGTTGAGGAAGAACAATTTACTTACATAGCACAAGTCCGTAATACAGTAATAGGTAAAATAATTATCACTATAGAACTGTCAAGAGAATTATCACTACAGACAACAAAAGTTCATTGCATGGTTTATAATAGCACCAACGGGATTGCACTGTCCGTATTAATGGGAACTGTCACTACTGCCACTTATCAACGTAGAAGAACAACTGAACTGATTTTACAAAAGTCTCTTATATAATTTTCCTTAAATGAGATATCTCTCGATCTTTCTATCAACTTCTACCAAATTCTAAAACAAACAGATAAGGTCCCTCGCACTGTCTAAAATATTCTAATCAAACATTTAGAACATTCTCCAAAGCTCCAAGTAAACACCATAAAAGTGTCAAAAGAAGAGTAATTAATTGCTTTGTCCAGAAGATTTGTTGACACAAGCGATAACTCTGTAAATGCTTCTTTCCATGTTCATTTTCACTACAGTATAATGAGTTACAGTAGAAACAATTAGTATGGGCGCATGGCTCTGGTTTCACTACTAGCCATCCTGTTAAAAGTTGACTAGTTGACCTTGAAGACATCTGCAGCGTCGCACGGGCCACATGTTTTTAGAAATGAGTGATAAACACTCCCCTCGCCATGGCTGACTACCAAACGGCCGTGCGCCCAGACTAATTGATTCTACTGTACAATCAGACAGACAATTAATGCAAAACAGTCTACTTGAAACAGAGACCTCTGACTGGAGGACCTGCCTGAAGGAGTCAAGTTAATCCATATTATATTATGAACAGCAATAATCAATTAATAGAATTTTATATAATCAATATTACTTATGTCCATACAGGAGAATATGTCAGAATATGTTGATAAAAATCGAAAAGAAAAGTTATATATAGTTCATTTGATTAATTATTTTATTAAAAAAAAGAAGTTTTAAATTTGAATATTACTTGCGTTATTCCTACTTTTTACAGGATGCAGTTGGTCAACATGCCACATATGACAATAATAATTTCAGAGGTGCTGCTAAAACAAAATTTAGTGGACTTATTAAAAAAAAAACTTTTAACAATGGGCCGCAGAAAACAGAAAAAGTAAGTGTTGTTGTAAGTAGTACATTAATAATTGCAGTACAATAATATGTAGCAGTGGTTGAATAACTCGTTTTATTAGCAATTTTGTATCAAAATGAATATTGTACAATAGTCAAATCAGTTTATTTAGTTAGACATTTCGAAAGAAAAAAATAATAATTTTTTCCTGGTACCCCCAGAAGGAGGTAGTTTATTAATTTTAAAAAGATAATAAAAATTGCAAATTTCCTTTTTTAAAACTAGAAAAACAATACATTATACAGGAACGAATGTTACTCCAAAAACTTCACAAGAAGGTCTGACTGGAGGAGTCAAGTTAATCCATATTATATTATAAACAGCAATAATCAATTAATAAAATTATATATAATCAATATAACTTATGTCCATACAGGAATTGATAAGTCAGAATATGTTGATAAAAATCTGTATGAAAAGTTATATAATTCATTCCAAATTCAAATTAAATTATTATTATCCATCATATAACAAAAATCAGTGAATTAATAAACAATGTGGCTTGGTAATCAATATGTTGATAAGAATCTATAGTCAAAGTTATTATAAGGGTCTTTCCAAATTCAAATTAAATCGTTATCCATTGAATAGAAAAATCTTCAGTAGACTAATAAGAAATTTATAGTTATACATAATAAAACTATAACCATAATTATATATATATATATATATATATATAATCAAAACCATGTAATAATAGTTTTTTCCAATATTATTTTATTGTCTGTCTGGAATATTTTTTATATTTACTCCACACCTTTCTACATATTTGGGTGTTTTCCTATTTCTTGAATTGTGTTTCATATTTTCTATGTTACATCCATTTTGTGGACTGACTACTCTACTGCTGGGGACTGACAACATGACCCCTGACGCCTGAAGGGGAGAGGCGAAGGAACCCGTAGTAGCTCCACTATGCCTTGCGCTAAATAGAGCACGAATCTGAGTATGCAATTGAATCTAAATAATTAATTCATAAAAATCTTTCTCCTTCAGCAAGTCTCCAGTACCGTATAGTAAACGTGCGTCGTGTGTCTGTCTCCGCAGTGGAATATTAAAAAGTATATACCAATTATTCTGAGTTTGTGGTTTGAGTTATTTTTCTTTTACAACTGCGTGTTATTTTGGCGGAAGCTAATCGGTGCGGTTTCATTATTGTATCAGTGTTTTTTATTGTGTGAGTTTGCTAAGAAATAATGAAAAGCGAATTTAGTTATAAACATGATTGTTGTTGTTAACCATTTTCTTTCGTGAACTACAGTATGAACTATTACAATAAATTTAACTTGATAGTATTCTTGCATTGTAGCATTGATCTTATTTGAGTTTGAGTTTGATTTAAATCAAAACCAATTTACTAAATTTTGAATATTTTCAAAAATATTCAACAATCTGCACCTTAAGGCAAAACTTATGGTCGCTGAAACCGAATCTGGAATCAGAATTTCTCTATCTCAAATTTCAAGATTATTTTATTATTGTAGGGAGTATGAGTCATGCGATGACATCATAGGAAGGAAGTCAGCCAGGCGTACGCCAGTTGAGTCACTCTCAAATGTGCTGTATTCATCAATTCACAGCGAATTCCTTTCAGGGGTCAAGTTGTCAGTCTCCAGCAATAGTTAGTTTCTGTCTATGAACCTGGGTTCTTTTCGCTCCAATTCACTCTCTTGTCAACACTCATGAACAAATTGGTTTGTTTTGGTATCGGGACATCGTACGGTACTTCATGTTCTTTTCAAGACCTCTTTCATTTATGGGGCATCTTATTTCTAATAGAGAATATTCGTTCTCAATGTCTGATCTTTTGCATATGCTTGGTTCTACAAGTCGCTGTTAGTCACGAACACGTCAGTGATGAAACTTCAATGGTCATGTATTCTTCAAGTTTAGTGATCTCCATGTTCTTCAACTATTTATACTCAGATAGTATTAAATATCTTGGAATAATAGTAGATGACTTATTAAAATGGGATAAGCACATATCATACACAACTGCAAAAATAAGGAAGCTAATATATAAATTTTATCAGCTGAGGCATATTATTATATTATGTTGGAAGATTGGAGGTGCTATGTATCATCCAACACAACACAAACACTCAGCATTCAGGTCAATGCTACACAGACTCAACAACACACCGCTATCCACCGACAATTACCACACTGAACTAAATACAATAAAATACCTAGCACAAGAAAACGGCTACAAACACGACCTAATTGACAAACTCAATCATAAAATAAGAAACAAAAAACAGAACACCAACACCACTGACAAAAAATACATCACAATGACATACATTAATCCACAATCACACAGACTAGCAAAAATCTTCAAAAAAACCGGCCACACCA
The DNA here is from genome assembly GCA_948455865.1 of Conomelus anceps. NCBI lineage: Eukaryota > Metazoa > Arthropoda > Insecta > Hemiptera > Delphacidae > Conomelus > Conomelus anceps. Next base: position 150,347,599 of record OX418216.1, read on the forward strand.
TCTCATTCAGAACAAAAAACAAAATAAAAAATGCACTTACACTCAAAACCACACTGAACACAAACAAATACGATCTCCCAGGGATCTACAAACTAAACTGCTCTGATTGTAACAAATTCTACATAGGACAAACAGGCCGCACATTCAAACAACGTTACAAGGAACACTTTCAAGCCCTGACATCCAAAGCTGAATCGAATTTTGCCGACCATATCATTCAAACTGGACACACTTTTACTGACATCAGTACCAACCTACACATTCTACACATAAAATCTAAAGGACACGAACTCAACACCTTGGAACAATTTGAAATATACAAACACACCACACACAATAAACAAAACATTCTCAATGAACAACTAAATTTTAAATCTCACAAACTTTTTGATCATATTTTACAAAAACCACAACACTTCTAACCAAAAAACTGACATGATGATCTAGGAGCCTCTGAAGATGGATCTCATAGATTCGAAAATACTCGGCCAGATTAAGTGAGTTATTATACTTATTCTTAACAAATATTTGACTGCAAGTCGTTAAATTTCACATGAAAAGAAATATGATCTTTATTTTGACTGAGCTCTCGAATAAATTGTGTCTTAGATAAATTAGGAGGACGGTATATACATAGAAAATAAGTTTTGAAATTTGATTTATCACAATTTATATATCCTTGTACACTTTCATAACTAGCACAATCAAAGTAAACCCTCTTAAATACATAACAGTCTTTTAAAAACATACAAACACTTTGGCCAGAACTTGAAGAAATATATGCCAACAATGGTCTTGCTGGGACTTGAGGTAATTGTACAGGCTTCATTGGCAATTTCACTAGCATACTTACAACTCTTACTGCTTTTGAAGGGCTTTCAATTAATCGTACGGCCTCAACAACAATATGCTTGTTACTGGTATGTGTGTGTGCATGGGCAGACAAACAATGCATGTGAATTTCTGGTATTTCTGTTTCAGGGCTTAACAACAATCAGGAAGGTATGAAATTCCCTATCATTTGTGATCTGAGAAGAATGAGCTATCACTCTGTGGGGTGCGATTGACTGTTTACAGGAGGGAGTGGGGTTGTCATTGTTGGTGACAAAGCCGGGCCTCCTTCACTTCCTGACCACATTTTGTAGTTTCAAAGTTCAGATTCAGACTCAACATTAAAAAATTCATTAGAATCCGTTGAGAAAAGAGCTACTAAATGCTTTTCATCATATCACTTACTTATTAAACTTGGTTACTGTTCTAATAGTATACACAGTGGTTCAGGTTTTTTTTGCATATCTTAGAAAGAAGTTGGAAAAATTTGCATATTGAGGACTCTTCTGGAAGTAAATTCAATTATATAAAACTTCTTTCATAACTTTTTTGTGTTGGAGTGAGCATTCATAAGATAATTTAAAACATGAAGGTGACTCATTTTTCACAAAGTAAAAAGACCTGATTTTTTTAAATTGATTGTGAATTAACAACGAAACCGATTTGCTATTATTATACATCAATTGACATAGAATTTCATATTCTTCAATTCCAAATGGAACAAAGTTCTCAATGCGGTTGATAGTTTTTGAGTTTCAGACGAAAAACTGAAAAAGTGTTGCATTTTTTGCCCCCAAAAGTTATGCACAAGCCAGATTTTTGCGCAAATTTGGGGGAGTATTTTCTGGGATGCCTGGAGTGGATAAAAATAAAATCCAGCTTTGCACCAATTTTTGTCCACCACAGTTTTTTTTTTTTGTTTAGTTTGCCTGTGCTAACAGCCCCTCCCGTGAAATTAGCATGTAATGACATTCAAAGGCACCAGTTTGTTTGTCTAGTTGGCTCTCATTTAAAAAAGCCAAATAATTGTTTGTAATGACGTTTTGAGAAGTTCAAAATTTTGAAATTAGAATAAATTTGGTGACCACACAGAGTGAGGTCTTTCAATAGTATGGAATTTTTCTGTGTGTCTGTCTGTCTCACAATATTAAGAGTCATAACGTGTTTAATATTATAATTAATAACAATTTCAGACAGTTGGCAGGATAGCCACACTAAGCAAGAAAGCTACACTCAGCAGGAAAGCTACACTCAGCAGGAAAGCTACATTTTGCAAGAATGCTGTTGGTGCAAGGCTTAATGCAATAGCTATTGGAATTACACGCTTGTTTGGATTTCAGAGTGATTGTAAAGTCAGCCTAGATGAAATCCAGTCAGAATCAGAGGATCCATTATTCACAGTCACAGTAAGTGAAATATGACAACTATTAATCTTAGTATTTAGATTTTTTGGTGTATATAAGCAACAAGTTACAATTTCTTAATCTGTGATATAAGCATCTAGATGATGCTCAGCAGCAAACAAGCAAATCATTAAACAGGAACTACCATATAGTATTAATATGTAGCAAGTTAATTAGAAGACAAGGTAGTGTTCAGCAGCTTGATGCGCAGTATAGTCTGTTCAGCAAGACTACGGAGTGGAGTAAACAAACATGTGCGTGCGTGCAAGCCGAGACTCAACGAAGCCCGATTCACAGATAGCCTAGTTTTTGAAACGCATCGAACAGGCAACAGGCCTGTTGAAAACGACTTTCAATAATCATTTTCAAACACCTACTTGGATAATACTTATTATTTATTGTAAATGGAAATAGATACATGAGAATAATGAATTATATGAATGAGATGGCTATTTTCTTATTTTCAATGCTTAGGTAATGTATCCAAACATTCAGCAATCACTGGTAATCACTATTATTAGAATTGTTCATAAATTTGTCGATTGAATTATTTTTACCTATACATTTGAAATGAAAATACTGACTTTTTTTTTGTAGATTACGTCTTGGAGACTCCAGTTAAGGAGTATAAGACAAGTCAGATCAACAATATTATACTCTAGATACCATAATTACTTCAATTAGTTGAGGTGAGGCTTAATTTTGATGTGAAAGAAAGAGGCATAATTTTGATAACAGAATTTAAAAATTTCTTGAAATAATGCAATAATAATTTATTTATTTCACAAACTGGAAGTGCGACATCAGCTGTTGAATGAACAGTAGTTGGCAATGAATATGAATAGGCCCACCGACCGATGCCAGTACAATTCGGAATTCCTCACTCACACACATGCAAAGTTTGTTTACTTCATTCGCGCATTAGGCTCGCTGAACAGACTATAGCTACAGCAATGGCCTACGTTACAAAAGGCCTTGGGACTGCTCAATGACATAATCTCATTTGGTGCTACTGCACAAAATCGTGGTTGAGTTGATTAGCTGAGTAATAACTTATTCCCAATTTTCATAAATTATTGAACAGGAGTTCACAAAAAGGCCGGTTAATCTAGATTTATATCATGATGACTGCATTATTTGTTCTTTTAAATACAAAACTTGAAACAATGTAAGAATTCCACAAAGTAACAAAAATTAATTATTGATCAAGCTCAGGAATACTTTACCACATGCAAAAATTGCAAAACCTGCTATTTGAAGACAATTGGTTTTGCAATATTCAAAGATAATAGGCCACTGACAGTTCCTTAATAAAGTTACTGACAACAAACATTGGGGAACGTTAGGGCCAAGACAGGAAACCCCAATTTCTTACCAGGTAAACAGTTTTATTTCTCAATCAATCCCAAGCTAAATAATTATTCACACCGATGATTCTACTCTAAATAATAATAAGCGTATGGCTTTTAATGGTGGGGAGACCCTTTTACGGGTAGTTCCACCTCGCCGTTTGTGCCATTCTACTCTAATATTTATGTCTTTATTTATGTATTATGCTGGACACTGTACAATTTAATGTTTCAAAAAGCATTGCTACTGTATGAGGAAGACTAGAATAGCAATAATGCCTACTATTAATACTAGCAATAATAAGAAATGATGCAAAACATTATAAATAATGCACATTAGTTGGATCCACATCATTTATTGATCGATTTATTAATTTATCTATATTCAAACAGGATTTTAGTACGTACAAAACTTATTCTCACCGACTCTCAACTGAAAAGATCATAAAAATCTTTGAAGGTTATGTTGGCTATATGCATGTCTCTCATTAATGTTTTTCACTGAAAAGTTCAAAAGTCTTATTGATTCAAAGATAATCAAGAAAATAAAGAATAAGAATAAGAATATTTATTTGCCATTAAACAAAACAATTGCAATAGGCTTCGTCATCACATAAAATCAACAATGAATATACAAAATTTGTATAAATAATTAATGATAGGCCTATAATATGTATTATTACAATTTCTCATAGCTTACTCATAGATCAGCATATCAAAAACAAAGTCATAAGATTCACAAACAGGTGGCTTACAATTCAGTCATTTTTAATTGTATTTGGGTTGGAGTCCATGTATTCATTGAGATTATAAAAAGGCTGATTCTTCAGCCATCTACTGACAACTAATTTAAAATGTTTTTCTGGCAGATTACGTACCCATAGTGGAAGTTTATTAAATATAAAGAATCTCTGATAGAAATGGCTCTTATGTGTTTTTGACAATCTTATTTGAGGAATAGGAAGATCCAACTTTTTTCTTGTGTTATAGGAGTGCCCAATGCTGTTGAAATTGTTTAAATTACTTTTGACTTGAATTAAATTATGGTAGATATATAATGTTGGCACTGTCATGATTTGAAACTTTACAAAACTTTCTCTACAAGATTCTCTTTTTTGAAGGCCATCAATTATTCTAACCACTCTTTTTTGAAGAATAAGTATCTTATTAGCAGTGCTACAATTACCCCATAGTATAACTCCATATGTTATCAGGGAATGGAAAAGACCAAAATAGGTTGTCAAAAGCACTTCCGAGCTTACACAGTATTTAAGCTTTCTAATAAGATATATTACCCTAGACAGTTTTCTACATAACATATTCACTTGCTCCTTCCATGTCAATTTACTGTCTAAGTACAGCCCAAAAAGTTTCACAGCCTGTCTTTCACATTCACTATTCAAAGAAAAATAGATGTGTTCTGTCTTATCATCATTGATAACAAGATTATTTGCGTCAAGCCATGTTTTAGATGCTTGAATGCATTCTAATAGCATTGTTTTCACACTTGTCATATTTTTATGAACGCACATTAAAGTTGTATCATCAGCGTATAGTAAAGGCAGGCCTAATGGAATTATATTACAATGAATGTCATTCATATATATCAAAAAAAGAAATGGCCCAAGGATTGATCCTTGCGGAACTCCTGCTACTACATCTAAAACATCAGACTTTACATTATTCACTACTACAACTTGCTTTCTTCTTAAGTATGACTCAATTACTTCAAGTTCGCTTCCAACAATGTCATAAAACTGTAATTTAGTTCTTAAAACACTATGTGATATGCAATCAAATGCCTTTCGCAAATCCAACAAGCCAACACCAGTAACCAACTTATCTTCAAAAGCTTCCAAAATCTTGTTAACAATAGTCTCAACAGCCATTATTGTGCAATGAGCAGGTCTATAAGCATACTGGTTACAATATAGAAGATTATTTTGAAGTATTCATATAATTGTGCAAACATCACAGACTCAATTATTTTACCAATAATAGGAACAAGTGAAATTGGGCGGTAGCTGTCTGGTTGCGTCTTATCCCTTTTTTTTGTACACTGGACTAATTTTACTCAACTTTAGACAATTTGGAAAAGTAGCCTCGGAAAGAACTAAATTAATCAAAAATGTGAGTGGTATAACTATACTGGTAATGATATTTTTTATAACTACATTATCAAGTCCATAGACATCACCAGCATGAGAAGAACTCAGTTTCTTAACAATATCTAAAACAGTACTAGGCTCCACCTTCTTCCATTTAAAACTATGTTCTAGACCAACTGGCAAGTTATACTTGTTCAGTAACTCTACTGGATCTTTGGAGGGCATATTGATATTATTCACCATTCCAGATACGTTTGTAAAATATTTATTGAGAGTATTAACTGATACTGGTAATTCTTGCTTGGTCTTACTTTTTTCTGTTTCTGATTTTATAATATTCCAAGCTGTTTTACATTTATTTTTTGAATTATTAATATAATTATCATTGGCTTTAACTTTAGATTCAGCAATAGTATTTTTATACTCTTTTTTGAATGCTACATACCTCAGCTTATCATCCATATTATTGCTCAGTTTCCATTTATTATATAAGGTTAATAATATAACTCGCATATTGGCAATTCTTTGATCAAACCACTTATTTTTGTTTTTATTTTGAGGCCGTTTACTATAACTTATCACCGGACAACATAGATTAAAATGGTTAATTATTATATTCATAAATTTTTCAAAAGCAGAATCTACATCATTGATACAATATAAAGGCAACCAATCCACATCACAAAGACTTCTCCAAATTACTCAATCTAATATCGTTAATCAATCTTTTCGTTACAACCTCATTAACTATTTTTGATTTAGTTTTTAAAGTAGTTAGATCCAGCCATATTCCTGCATGATCAGATAATATCCCTTCTTCAAATAAACTATATTTATAAAACTCTTTTTCCAGATTTGTGGCAATATTGTCCAAACATGCCTTGCCTCTTGTAGGTAATTTATTAATACAGAAAAGATTAAAAGTTCTAAGAATGTTCAAGAAGTCCTGATTTTCAGCTTTAGTAGTGTCTAAAATATTTACATTGAAATCTCCTGTCAGTATAATACATTTAAATCTCTTATTCATTATGAAGTCCATAAGATTTTCTAAATAATAAAATAAGTCTCTCACGTTACAATCGGGTGTTCTATAAATGTTTATCACAGCCATACTTTGTTCAGTCAATTTTACCGCCGAAGCTTCACATACAAAATCCGCACAATAGCCAGTGAGATCAATTGTTTCAAATTTAATGCCCTTCTTCACATATATTACAGATCCACCACGAGACCTGGGTGGCTCTCTACAGTAGAAACCCCCCAGATTATAGTTCTCAGGTACATAGAAGTCAATTTCATTCTTTACAGTCCAGTGTTCACATACACATACAATTTCAGCAACTTTTGTCAGTAGAATAGCCTCAAGTATACCCAATTTACTCCTTATTGATTGAACATTTATAAGAAAAATTGTCAAGTCAGTATCACGTCTTCGATTATTTTTCATTTTAGTTACATCAGAGTCAGAAACATACTCATTTACTTTATAATTCAAATTCACATATTCAAGGCATCGATAATTCATATTAAACTTATTAGCTAGGTATTCACTTAATTTATTATTATTATTATCATTATTATACTCTAATCCTCTACTATCTAATTTACAAGACTTATATTTTTCTGTACTTAGATCCTGCCTAACTAATCGTTCAATTTCTGGTGTATCACAAGCAGGACCATATTCTAGTTTTCCGCATAGCTACCATAGCCTAAACCAATAACTGCATCATTAACATGCGTACATTCAATTAAAGTTTTAATTTTTCCTGCAACTGCAATCTTTCCTTTCCTGTTCAAGTGTAGCCCATGCTTAGTAAACTTGTCTCTCTCAAGTTCAGAGAGTTCAATAACCTTTACATGGCTCATTTTTTCACAAATTCTTCTTATTTTACCATTAATTTTCCTTATCTCACTGTTTACACAGGACCAGAGTCCGGTAGGTCATATCTCATAGGTATAGTGGCAACTAGTACATTTGTAAAATTCGTTACAAGAAGAAGAGACAGTAAACCTCTTATAAAGAGTGCAGATTGGTTGCAATAAACATCATTGGAGCCCCCCATAATAACTATATGGTCCTTCATGGAGAGATCCTTACTATCACTCACAATATTAGTTGCAATCGGACTAAACTTTGCCCCTGGCTTAACGAAACCACTGACCAAACCATTCAGGCCGGATTCACAGTAATGAACAAGGTCACGTCCATGGCTATCCCCATAAATTTTAACTACTCTCTCAGTAAATTTTTCCTGTGCAGCTACTAATTGAGCAGTACTAGTTTCAGAAGTGGTCAGTTTAAGCTCATATCCATTACTTTTTGATTTGCTAAGTGGGACAGTTGAGTCATTGAGTGCATCTGGCTTTGGTTTTACTAAGTTACACACATTCTTAAGTAGCCTCCATCTATACCAAGAAACATTAAAATGAGAATTCACAGAAAGGGCCTCCTTCACACATTTTGTCCTATTTAGTTTACGAAATTTGAAAACTTCTTCTATAAAGTATAATGCAAACACTCCACAGTCAAAATTGTTACTCTGCTGAATACAGGACAGGTTAACCAATTTATCGGTCCTAAATAAAGGACTAACTCTTTTCACTAACTCTGTAGAAAACTTTTCATTATGCCTACCCATTGAGTCTAGACTGTAGAAAATATTTTGGGCATTTTTATAGAGTAAAATGCTCCAATGTGAGCCAGACCACCCGTTATTGGTACCTGTCTGTCGACTATCATTTATAATAAAAACAATAACATTATTTTGTCCTATTATTCTACTTAGAAACGATAAATCCGCTTCTTCGTCATTGATAATCATCGTCGTCACTGCTGGTAAAACTATATGATTGCCCGGGAAAGAGTCAGTCAAAAAATTACAAAAACAATCCATATCCGCATCTGTGAGAAGCTCAGATCTCAGGAAACCACCCAATCAATCCACGAGGGTATTGACTTGCGAAGATGGATCAGTATTTTTCACGCCTTTCCGAACTTGTGACTCGCACGACGATATTTCCATCAGACGTATGTCCAAGTCCATAGATCTATTTATGGCAGCATTCCATTGCTCCTCCAAGACCACAATACGCTCCCTCAATCGCTCGTTCTCCCGTTCTAAATTGCTTTGAGATGCAGCCGTAGCGTCATCCTGCATGTCCAATACAGAAGTAGAGAGTAATACTTGACTGTCATATTTTGTCAACGCATCATGCAAATGCGACCCAGTAACATCCCGAACGACAGACAAATTCGTGTTTGTTTTGAGCGAGACAGGACAGTTTTTAGTTAAACATCGCCAGACATCACCTTTGCTTGAAGATGATGCTTTCCTAAATTTATAACCTTTATAAATTATAGCTGGGTGTCCTTTGGTTGTTGTACATTGCTTTATTGTTGAATACATATTGAATCGTTGGCACTACAATCACAAAATATTATATTGTAATAGGAAAGTCTATACTGGTCACGAAAAATAGAGTTTATTATAGAAACAATTTTACCTGCATTAGAGACATTTTCCAACAAGTGTGGAGTTATAGACTCGGTAATAGTTTGAAAAGAGAAGGCAATTCAATTAGGAGCAAGAGAGGAAAAAGGATTGCCCAGAGAGCGAACAAGGCAGGCAGAGAAAGAAAGCTCCCGATATGAGGTACCCCAAGCAGCAAGGAAATGATTGAAAAGTGCTTGTAAATCATTGGAATTGATTTTAAATGTGTTCGAGTTTCGCAAGCAAATTAAATGATTTTAAATCACTTTAAATGTACTATTCAATCATTGTAAGTCATTGGGAGAAAATGATTTATAAATAAAAGTAACACTGATTTAAAAGTAGTTAAAAATGATTTTAACTTACTATAAATCATTTTATAAATCATTAAAAACTACTTTTAAAGTAATAAGAACATACACTTATAAGTACTTTTAAATAATTTAAAATGATTCAAAGTCATTTGACAAATTAGACCAATTTACTTTTAAATTTTTTTTGAAGTTGAACGTTTCTTTTTTCTCACGCCAGCGCTAGTCAGTAGCCTGCGCCAATCAGCATAAAAATTGTTGAAAATAGAAAAAAATTGTTTAAAAACAATTTTAATACTATATAGTATAAAAACATATCAAAATTTTATTAATATGAGTTTTAAACAATTTCAAAATTGTTTTGATATAGTTAGTTCGGTTTTATATTAAAATTGTTTTGATATAAGTTTGCAACTATTTTAAAATATTGTTTTAAAACAATTTTAATACTACATTAGTATAAAAACTTATATCAAAATTCGTCGGGCGCTCGTAACTCTCCAACCCCTTATCCGATCGGAGCGAAACTTTGGCACACATATATAGACCTTATATGACCCCCAATACGTCTGTGAAGCACACCCTTATATTCCACCCCTGGCCCTCACAACAGCCCTCCAAAGTTTAGCGAAAATCAACCCTTAACTCGTAATATAAGCAGGGGTTGGGGCTGAAATTGACATATAGGAACTATTTTTGAGTGATCTTTCATTTTTAGGACGAGGGGAAGCTAGATTCCGAATAGTTTGGGAGCAATGAATTTTCAAATCTCTTATCACTAAATGAGCAGCAATTCATCCAATGATATTCTTAAAATTTCGTCGGGCGCCCATAACTCTCCAACCCCTCATCCGATCGGAGCGAAACTTGGGACACATATAGAACTATGTGACCTACAATACGTCTGTGAAGCACACCCTTATATTCCACCCCTGGCCCTCATAACAGCCCTCCAAAGTTTAGCGAAAATTAACCCGTAACTCGTAATATAAGCAGGGGTTGGGGCTGAAATTGACATATAGGAACTATTTTTGAGTGGTCTTTCATTTTTAGGACGAGGGGAAGCTAGATTCCGAATAGTTTTGGAGCAATGAATTTTCAAATCTCTTATCACTAAATGAGCAGCAATTCATCCAATGATATTCTTAAAATTTCGTCGGGCGCCCATAACTCTCCAACCCCTCATCCGATCGGAGCGAAACTTGACACACATATAGAACTATGTGACCTACAATACGTCTGTGAAGCACACCCTTATATTCCACCCCTGGCCCTCACAACAGCCCTCCAAAGTTTAGCGAAAATCAACCCGTAACTCGTAATATAAGCGGGGGTTGGGGCTGAAATTGAAATATAGGAACTATCATTGAGTGGTCTTTCATTTTTAGGACGAGGGGAAGCTAGATTCCAAATAGTTTAGGAGCAATGAATTTTCAAATCTCTTATCACTAACAACTTGGAAAATTTCGCCCATCACAATTTTCACATAACACAAAATCAAGGCAAAAGTAGGTTTTCTAGATGTAAAATTGCATTTCAAATATTTTTTATCCAGTATATTTTTTCGATTAGAGCTATAGTTTTTGAGTAAAAAGCATTTTTGCTTGTTTTTTGTACATTTCACTGGAATCAGACAATAATATTGCTAGATGCGTATGGGTGATACTGGTTTTCTTCCCTGGAATGTCTATGCCGACAACAATCACTTCAAAATTGTTATGATATAGTTAGTTAGGTAATATATAAAAATTATTTTGATACCAGTTTGGAACTGTTTTAAAATTGTTTTAAAACAGTTTTAACAATATAAACATATTAAATTGCATGATTTTTAAACAATTTCAAAATAAATATTATTGTTACATAATAAATTATTATTATTTATTACATCATAACAAGTTTTCCCTAGCTAATTTCATATTAAAATTATTATTCTGATAATAATTAAAGTACTTGAAAACGCATCGAAAAATCAGTAGGCATTTTTTTTGTCAAACATTACAGTCCTTAAATGATCGTAAAACGTCTATAAGTCGTAAACGCTGCATCTGACGGGAAAATGTTACTTGACTCAATATGCTTAGAATTTAATTTTACATCAGGTTCAATGCTCATAAAGTGATTTTTCGAGAAAAATTAGTTTTCGTTCAACTCAAAATTTTGACTAAGTTCTAAAATCAGCGTAAAACGATAATATCTCGTTAACCATGCGGCTGACGGAATTTTGTTAAGAGACAAAAAAGTTTCTAAATTCAATTTTACACTTTTAGGACTGATCAAAATCCTTATATCTCAACCGAATAGTGTGTGAGGGCGAATTTCGTAAGTTCACTTTCAAACGTTATTATCTCGTTAATGATGCATCTAACGGGTAAATGTCACTCAACAAAAAGTGTTTGAAATTCAATTCCACACACTTTCCCGTTGTTAAAAATCGTGATTTCAAAAACATTTAACTCTTTACTTGAAAACTTTAAATATTTTTATATTTTACAGTCTTTATTGTGCTGTTTATCGATCACACAAGGCTTACTACAATAGTTTGATGCATTATTAGCCGTTTTGAGCGAAGATTTTCTGAATTTTTCAAAATTTTACTACTTTAAAATTATAATCCAATAAATATAGATTACTGTATAAATTTTTGAACTGCGAGCGGTCGCAAGAGCAGTGTTCACACTTTATACGGTACCAACCTTGAGTTTGGGCAGACTTCAATTTTCAAGTTTCATTTCACAGTAGTTCTTGGTAGGCTTCAGTAGGCTTTGAAAAGCTTAATTATTCGTGAAAAACATTAATTTTATTACCTCATTTTTTTATGCATTTAATAAAGAATTTAGACAATTTACGTTAATTGAGAAAATACGTGTGGTAAAACTGGCTCGACGATCCAACCTGCTGTGACGTCACGTCACTCTTTCGACTGTAATGGCGGATGGATGCATTGGATGGTATCAGGCATACAAGTGTGATTTTTTAATTCTAGTGTGGTTTCAACAAATTTCATCTACTTCCTACGTTGCAAAATAGTAAGTATTGTCATTGAATATTAATTATTACTAGAAATAGTCAATGGTATTATCCAAGAAACATTTCTTGGAATAATTTGATAGGCCTATTGAGAGTAGCATCAGCATGACGAACGTGGTTGTTGATGGATTGTAAATGCATAAAGCTATAGGCCTATAATTATTATCTCATTCAAAATTTCTTTCATTGCTTGCATAACATATGAGCAATTATGTTAGTATGAATAGAAATAATGGGCTGTGATTTTACCCAGATGAATGAAACATAGGAGAAAGGGTGAGGCTATCTTCAAACTTGTAGTAACATGAATATGTTTGTCTTTAATGCCTTATTGTTCTACTCGATTTGGCATGTTATTCTGATGAAAAAACAACGAAAAATTTTCGTTGCTTGCCTGTAGTTGATAGGTAATAAATCGAGATCAAAGTATGCCTATGACGAATTTGGAGCCTTGACAAACAATATTGAGGAATATTTTTCCAGTTGAATAATGACTGTGTTTTCCTGATTTGGCTATTTGGGTATTCATTAATTAAAAAACAACTATTGGTCGGATTAAAAGTATCTGAAAACCGTTAGAAAGGAGACATTTCCCCCCATTATTTTTATAATGAGTAGGTAGCCTAAGTTTATTATAAATATTTTAAAATTATTTAATTTATATTTCCCCCGTTAATTATTATATTATATAATTTTCATTATACTACACTACACCATTATAGAATGGTGTAGTCAAAGACAGCCCTACTGCAGATACTGTATAATAACAGTGTGGCCATTTCATGTTACAGTTTTGATTGGTTAGCTCGGACAAATCCACAATACTTTTGCCAATTCCCTTAAGATTTGCATTGAAATGATACGTAAATCAAGATTATGTTATGTTGAGTAATTCACTTCTTACCTACAATATTTGCCTTTGCCAGTGTCAGTTTTCATTATTTTAAGCTATTATTAACACAATACAAAAAGTATTAAAATATTTTTAATGATTTCTATATCACATTTTAGATTGCAACACTGGCTTCAATCCATTGCTAACATACTGGGCGGCATTTTAAACATGAAGAAAGTCGATTCTATCGGTTGATTCATAAACTGTATATACGGTACGAATAAAAGTTTTTCCCAGGTTTTGTTGCTATTCACCCTGCAGTTGCGATTCACCCCATCTTACGGTACACTTACTTATTCAAATTTAACTGAGGCCGTTATATTTTGCAATGTGCTTGGGCTAATTAAATTATTTATTTTCAGCTATGTCAAAACGTAAGAAACCTTACCATTTACTGTCACGCGAAGGAAAACGTTTACGAAGAAAACAATATGAAGATGTTGGAGAAGAGTTGTTTAGTACTGCTGGTGAAGAAAATGAGCAACAGATTCTGTTGCCCGAAATTGACAATTCCCAATCTTCAACCAATCATCACTTTGTTGACGGTGACAAAATAAATTTGACTTCTTCCTCAATTCATGGTGTAGGCGTAGATAATGTAAACAGTAGCCCTACTGCGGATTTAGGTAGTGATTGTAATGAACGGTTAATGGTGTGTGATGCTAATTTAGTGGATTATGATCTTGAAAGTAGTAGTAACGAGAGTGTGCTTGGTAGCGGTATTGTAGACAGTAGCAGTAGTTATGACAATAGTGATATTACTCTGGCTAGAGATGAACTTGTCGATGTAGGAGATATTGTTACAAGACAAAATCTTTTGAGAAACGAAGGTAGCCAAGCTGTAGGGAGTTCAACCTCAAATGTTAAGGAATTGGGCAATCGAAAGTAATACTACAATATCATCTTTAACAAAGTTATGTGCTGGGTTGAAAGAAACTCACTATCCCTGTTTTGACTCCCTCCCTTCTGATGGGCGGACGATTCTAAAAACTCAGAAAGTTGAGTTACAAATAAAAGACTGTCCTCCTGGCCAATATATCCACATTGGTCTGAAAAAACAACTGGAACTCATTGTTTCCGATCTTTTACCGCAATCATCATGCTACAATTCTCTTGACCTTCTTTTCAATATTGATGGTATTCCATTGTTTGATAGCTCCCCATCTGAATGTTACCCAATTTTATTCACTGTACCATCGATTAAAGAATTAAGAACCAAAGTGTTCCCTATTGGATTATACTATGGTAAAACAAAGCCAGACCAATTGACTGATTTCTTAAGAGACTTCATCACAGAATTGAAAGATGTGATTAGTAATGGTATTGATACTCTTGCTGTGAATGTATTAGGGTTTTGCTGTGATGCACCAGCAAAAAGCTACATCATGGGAATTATTTATCATAATGGGTTTTCATCCTGTACAAGATGTCAGATAGAAGGTAAAACGATTGAAAAGAGAAGGGTTTTTCTGGAAACTGATTGCCCACCTAGAACTCATAGGGATTTCATAAATAGGACTGATGAAAAATATCAACTTCGTACTACGCCTCTGGTGGACATTCCTGGATTAGATTTTGTCAATGGTTTTGTCTTAGACTATATGCATCTAATATGTTTGGGAGTCCTTAGAACTCTTCTTTTTACTTGGTATATGAAACAATGAGCAAAATACTGGAATATTATATGAGTCAATTCAATATAATTCAATTAAAATACTAATTACAATTAATAGAATGAATAAATAAATTCAATAGAATTGAAAAAAGACTAGATTCAGAACTACCATTAAATTAATGAATTGAATTAATTAATTGAATTTTTAATTAAGTAAAAAGATGGATAATGAAGTCAATTAAGTGAGTTGATGGAACGTTTTACCTATTTTATAAAAATAGAAACCCCGGTTTGTGATGTATAATGTAAACTGTGATGTCATCTTAACTCTGCTCCCTCTAACACACAAAAAATAGCCCTTTAACATAATTATAAACATCATCTACTGTATAGATTTGTTTAGTATTGGGCTACCAAGTATCAACATTATCTTTAACAAACTTACTCAGCTTCAACAATTGTTATTTTGTTGAGTTTTTATCTCAGTATACCTACATAATATACTTCATCAATGTTTAGTACTTTATATCGTCCTTACAACAATATTCAAGCGATAAATCTGCCAATTAACTTGAGAAAATATGTTGGACCTGGTAGCTATCTGAATTGCCTTTGTACCTTTTTGGTCTCCTATACAGTTGGGAGGTTCAGATATCACATTGTTTTTAAGGACACTTAACAATGAATTATGTTTTTTCTTTTAGGTTAACACATTGACTATTCTGGGAGCAACCAGTAGTAGCAGCTCTCGAGCCCTATCTTCAATGTTGAAAGAATGTCTCTCTCCAACACTAACTTCAACATTTTCTTGGAGTGGCCAGAAAAAACTTGACTCCAAAAAAAAAGCATTCAATGAAACTTCCTTTCAAAAGGTTCTATTCAGTAAGTGACTTAACTATATCTAATTTTGTTACAGTTAGATAAGGTAAAAGCCCCTTCTCAGCAAAAAGTGTTGGTTAATACTGAAAATAACTGACAAATTAAAGTGCATTAAAAAGTATATAAAAAAAGATTAAAATTGAAAGAAAAAAGTTTTGTCAGTTTTGGGAATCGAACTCCAGATCTCGCAGTCATTGGGACAACGCCTCTACTGACTGAGCCACAGCGTCGTTCTCCCGTAAATATTGTCAATTCCAAACAATTTGAAGTTCACTGTTATAGGATCATAGCAGCATAATGGATTCTTAGTTTTTCGCTTTTTTTTCTAATTATAGGCCTATTGCCTAAAATTAAAAATCTAAAATGAGTTGGCACGTCTACAAACACAGACGCGTGTTTTGATGTATAATAATTATTATGTGGGGGTAAATCTTGAAACGAAAGATCCTTTAATTATGTTTACTATAAGTTTCCATGTCGCACTTTAACTATATAGATTAGTCCATTTACGGAACTTAGTCCAAACTCCAAAATGGGCCGCTTCGCCACTCACCGTTCTGGTACAGATAATTACAGCAGTATACAGCTCGCGCAATTAGTATTGGCTCATGACCTTGACAAGGCGAGGGGTGTAGATCGGTGTTTTTATCGAGCATTTCTAAATACATCGGCCAGCCCATCCACTATTACTAATCAGCTGTAGTAGTCTGGTGGCTAGCCGACTGCTAGTACAATCCAGCTGCCATGAGCCAATACTAATTGCGCGAGCTGTACTACTGGGATGCAAATGTGTCAAAAGATTGAAATGCAAATAAGGTACTTTACCTATATATTTCTCTAAATTAGAGAGTGTTAATTCGTTCTGTGGCTGAAAGGCCAATTTTTTTATTTATTGTTAACAAAAACATTTTATTGACAAACTATTTCGGTAACCTTTAACAGAACAACAATTATACTTTCATTGTTTTTACTTTTTTCTATCCTCTAGTTGAATCTAATCAGCCTATATTATAAAATTTTTCAGGTGCTGCAAAAAAACGTTTTCAATATGAGGAAAAAAAAATAGAAAAAACCGTCAAAACCTGGCTGCAGCAGACTGCGTATGAATTACAGTAAGTCTAAGATAATAACACTATTTTACTTTCTAAGCTAGCAAACCAGTGGTTCCCAATCTGGGGGTATGCGACAGATCCCACAGGAGTACGCTGAAAATAGCCAGTAATGGCGGATGCTGATTTCCGGGCACACCGTAATATACTAGTCGTAATATACTTACAAATATGGATATTTGGCAAATAGGCACTACAAGTTTTAATACCTTATTTCAGTACTACAAACTGAATGCAAGTTATGATTTAAAGAGTATATCTATCAACCCTTGAACCTAACTTTAAAATACCGATACTGAGTGAGATGAAGCAGGAACAAGGTTCAATGAAAAGTTTTAAGGTTTTAAAAAGCGAATCCAGATATTTTTTAATATTTTTAATGTAATTTGTTTTCTTTGCAGTTGTTCAGTACTGCAATTTATCTCAGAATCACTAAGCCCAGCCTAAATCTTGAGATTAATTAGTTTAAATCTTACGTAAATTAAATCATAATAGTAGCCTATGGCTTGGTTACAACTTCAAGTCAAAAATAATGATTATGTTTAAGATTATTTGTCTGAGCAAACCAAATATACATCTTTATTTCCACAATTAAATAAGAAGTTAAACTCCTAGCTATATAATAAAATAGATAGTAACATGACTCACATTTTACACACATTAATTGTAAAAACACTGTATAAGTGAAGGTTATATTTTAGATTCAGGGGATATAACTTGAGTTGAATATGCACAAAGGGATATGGGAGAAAAAGTTTTTGAACCGCTGCTCTAAGCTATAAAGCTTTATAAACAATATACCGTTTTCTTAACTAAATATAGACCTAGGAGTGTTCATCTAACATACAGGGTTGGTGAAAATTATGGAAACGGCTTAATATTTCTTATATGAAGGTAATTCGACGTTAGGTGACATTGGGGTTCGTACTAAAATTGAAAATACTACTTTACTGTGACTTCAAAAATCTGGTCCGCCATCTTGGATCCGCCATATTGAATCTAACTTCATTTTTTTAAATGGTAAGGTGGTCATATTATACATGATTTCGGTACAGAATTTCAAGAGAAAATGAATGGTGAAAACCGTACATCAATATGTCGAACGGTTTTTAAAATATTTTGATTATTAATCAGACATATTTACATTGTCAGAGTGTGTGAAAAGTATTAGAATGGCTTGATATCTCATAATACAAAGGTAATTTGATGATAGGGGTGATTGATGATCTTACTCAAATCAAAAGTACTACTTTACAGTGACTTTTTAAAATTTAGTCCGCCATCTTGGATTTGCCATTTTTTTCAATTGATGAGGTGGTGATGCGATACATGATTTCAATACGGAATTTTAAGGCAAAGTGAATGGCGAAAACCGCACATCGATATGTCAAACCGTTTTTGAGATATTAACTGATTTTAGAGAAAATATGTCTGATTAATAATCAAAATATCTTATAAACGGTTTGACATATCGATGTGCGGTTTTCGCCATTCATTTCCTCTTGAAATTCTGTATCGAAATCATGTACAACATGACCACCTTACCATTTAAAAAAATGAAGTTAAAATCAATATGGCGGCTCCAAGATGGCGGACCAGATTTTTGAAGTCACAGTAAAGTAGTATTTTCAATTTTAGTAGTATCCCCAATGTCACCTACCGTCAAATTACCTTCGTATAAGAAATATTAAGCCGTTTCCATAATTTTCACCAACCCTGTATAGAGCTATATGTTTTTTATTAGTATATTGGTCAATGTGTACTTTTTTCCCAAAGAGGATTGATCTCTTTTTATTGTAAATTTTAGTTTTCATAATTATTTTGCCTTAAAATGTATTACTGTACTACCTACAGTAACTGAAGACAAATTCCTCCTTATAATTATCATGCAAACTTTTGGTGAAATAGGCAAAAGTTGGGTAGCTGAATGGTACTTTTTAGGTTGTTTTCCGCAGCCCAAGGGTTGATTTATAACAGGTTTCTTTTTTTATTTTATCAAATTTATAATACATTTATGAGGTTTCTTACACGTGTCATTTTGTATGTTTACAGACACTCTGAGAAGGCTCGGAATCGACAACCCTTGGCCGTGGTCAGACTGGATAATGCGAGTGATGGGTAGTTTGAGAAAATAATTTCCTGCTCACTCAATTGTGTTTCCAATCCCATTCATGTTATGGAAGCCTGCTACTTATTTTTAGTGATTATTCAAAATGAGTGAGAGACAGGACTTTTACGTGTGTAATTATATTATATTGGCAGTCCATCCAATGGGACTAGTAATATTTAATGAACAAAAACTAACACTTAAGATACGTTATAGAGCTATTTTTTCAGTTACATCTTATTTGATCAATTTGTACATAGATATAACTAATATTAATTTTTAGTTCTGATTCATAAAGAAGAAAATTGTACTGATTTCAAATCTCTGTACTGATTAGGCTTATATCTGTTAACCAGAAATGCTTTTGATTGAGTCATTTTGATAGAACTCAATTATAATTGATAATATTAAAACAAATCTAGATGAAATACAGGGTGTTTCAGAACCCCCTACCAATACTCTAGGGCATTGTTCCTGGGTAAAAACCATATCTAAATATCATATTCAAATTGTCCGGAAGTCCTTAGTTACTCACACAGCTGCCATTTTGTTTTTTTGCCAAAGGATAAGTATTACAACTTTTTGGCACTTCACGTATCTTCAACAATACTTCTGCGAAGTGACTTGTGCTTAGATAATGAATACTTGGAGCTTGCAAGACAACTTCTGCATCACTTTGTTCAATCGGTAAAGACTTTGTATGGTGAAATGTACATATTACACAATTTTCACAACTTACTACATATTGTGGATGACGTTTACCATTTCAGAGAAAAAATTCCAAATTTCACCATACATAGTATATCAGCATTTCCATTCGAAAACTTCTTACAACAAATTAAAAGAAAAGTAAGGAGGCCACAATAAACCTCTACAACAGATTGGAAGGAGACTGGGTGAAATATTTCTATGTGAAAAAGTAGGCCTAACCAAAGAATTTTTGATCAACGAACCTGAGAGTCCTAAATTTTTTTATCGGCATCATGACGGCCCTTTGCCAGCTTTTTGTGTCTCCCCGCAATATAAAAAATTAATACTGAATAATTTTAATATTTCGGTCTCTCCACCCAACAGTTGTTGCGTGCTAAAGAAAGGGTCCATTATAATTATTGAAAAATTTTCATATTCTAAAGAATTGAAAAACATGGTTGTGGTGGGAAAGGTATTTGAAAGAAAAGAACATTTTTACAAGAATATAGGTTGTGATAGCTCTGATCTTGGAATATTCAAGGTAGCTAAGTTGAGCAGTAGAAAAGTATTTCCCATTGAAGAAATAAATAAAAAATGTCTGCTCCTACCTCATGCAGGAAAACAAATTGTGATTCCTGTATTGCACTGTGTTAAGATAGGACCAATATTAACTGAGATATGGCAGCTTTAGTGATAGGTGACCGCTGGAGGTTACTTGCTCTCCTTTTCACTGTCTTTAAAATTCACACAAAATAATCTAAAATCGCTTAAAAATAACATGCAAAGCAGACGGAGACTGTTGCATTGTTGTGGCAGACTTTAGCCGCAAGCCCAGGATGCACTGCAACTAGCCTCCAGTGGTCACCTATCACTAAAGCTGCCATATCTCAGTTAATATTGGTCCAATCTTAACAAATAAAGTTTCAATCGATTTGTAATTAAATTTACTAAAAAAAGTTATTCTTGTAAAATTTTCGTAATATCAACCGTTTTAGAGTTATTCAAGAAACAAAATTTTAAATGGCCGCCATTTTGTTTTATGGATTTGAAAAGTTGTCATAATTTTTTGTAGCTTTTTCTAGTTGTCATAAATGTTGGTGTAAAGTTTCAATTCCATATGTTTCACCATTATTAAGAAAAAAAATAATAAGTGAAAGAAACAAAATGGCAGCTGTGTGAGTAACTAAGGACTTCCGGACAATTTAAATATGATATTTAGATACGGTTTTTACCCAGGAACAATGCCCTAGAATATTGGTAATGAGTTCTGAAACACCCTGTAAAATATTAGTGATTGGAAATATTATATTTCCTAGTCTATTCGCTTGAATGGAGAAAAATATTGAAATGAATGTTCTATATAGTTTTTAATCTTGAGATAAATTAAATAAATTCTGTCTTCAGTAAATAATATTTCACGTGCTTGAAATTATGTTAGCAATACCAGGAATTTAATGAATACCAATAGAACTACACGGGAGAATGTCAACATAATAATTACTGTGTGATACACCACTAGAACCTTTTAAATGTAGTTTACCAATATTATGTTGTGTGCACTTTCATATGTTTAGTGTTGCAAAGAAAGCTAATAATGCAAATTATTTTCCCAATCAATAAAATTGGGAATCATGAAAAATGTTCTGAACACATATTTTTTAAATGTACAAAAAAATAATTGATTTTACATTTTTGAATAGATTTTAATTTTTACATTTTATTTCAGCATATACATATAATTCAGCATATACATATAATTCATATACATTTAATCCAGCTGATGTATATCTACTAAAATATATGTTTTTCTACATTTAAATGTTTTTTTTTAATTCCCCAAACTTTTGATTTATACCAAAATTACCAGGGATCCAGTTCTTTAATTACTTTTAAAAGGTTGTCTACTAGGCGTGATGGACCTACAGACAGACAGAGACCATCTCATTTTTATAATAGTAGCCTATAGATTTAAAAGTAATACAAATTATTTTAAAGAACTTTTAGAATGATTTAAAAGAGCTCTGTAAATGATTTTAAAGTGCTTTTTAGGTACCATAAAGATGATTTTGAAGTAGATTTAAAAGTAATACAAATCATTTTCAAGAACTTTTAAAATGATTTAAATGAGCTTTGTAAATAATTTCAAAACATTTTAAAATGATTTTAAAGTAGCTTTAAAAGTACTACAAATCATTTTAAAGAACTTTGAAAATGATTTAAAAGAGCTTTGTAAATAATTTCAAAACATTTTAAAATGATTTTAAAGTAGATTTAAAAGTAATACAAATCAATTTAAAGAACTTTTAAAATGATTTTAAAGTGCTTTGTAAATGATTTAAAAGCACTTTTAAAATGACTATTTTGCCAAGTTCAATCATTGTACAATGATTGTACGATGATTGCACGATGATTTTCAATGATTTTTAATCATTTTAAATAATTTTAAAAACTACTTTCAAGTACTTTTCTACTCATTTCTTAGCTGCTTGGGACGGTATTTGGAAGATAACTATTCAAAGCGATTTCAATTTCAAAATTGCCCGCTAATGAGTGACGTCAATCGATGCAGCCAATCATTCCTTATCAAAGCATTGTAGGCTAGTAGGTTAGTATAGTTGGCTAGCATGAATATTCAAGTTGCCGCGTAACTTTGTCGAATTCAAAACATCTGTTCAATGGTTGCCAGCCGATCAATGATAAACAGCAAAACAAGTGAGATAACACCAGTAGTAGCCAAGGCCCTACAACTGTATGTGATTCTCAGTCGTCGCCCAATGCAAATTGAACAGAGCATTGGCGGACATATTGGCGTCAACTTCACGCGCCCTTTTTGAATTTTAAGGCTAGTTAGTGTATGCAACTATGTAGAGTTGTGAATAAGTGTTCTTAGAAAACGCATTTAATATTATTATCTTGATGAAAACCAGTCTAAAATCATTAAAAACGTAAATATTATGATGACTGCACTGTTCTAAATGAATTCCAAGTAATATTTTCAACAGAGACGCAAACTGTGGGAGCTGCTTCAATATATCTAGCCAACTATGACGCCTGACAAAATTATTTAGTCAGAATGCTAATTAACTCAATTGGGAATAAACGATTCTGTAAAATATTGTACTTGTAGGATTTTTGCACATTAAATTTAGGCCTCATGTTAATTAAAATGAATTGGTTCCAAAATTAATTGGTATGATCGTTTTTCAGTTATCTGGGCTTGTTGATGAAGAAAACAATAAATTACTCATATTCCTGCAAATCAGTTGAGTTTTACATGATTGTATAATAATAATTATTATCTTACAATAAGCTTACCAGTTCTACATTTTTCATGTAGTATACTACTAATTTAGGGAAGTGGGGTAGTTTAGGGAAGTAGTTTAGGGAAGTGATAGCCGCGAGCCGTAGCAGGTATCTGTTCAATCAGATAGATAAGCTGCGTTCTCGTAGGTCCTGTTTGTAACGGTGACCGATTAGATTAACCAGCAAAAAATACACTGTTCTCTGCTGAAAATCACTTCCCGGTGGTTCGGAACCCACCTAAAACTGTAGGTCCAACTCATAAATCACCATCATCCAACTCATTACCCACGCCCAGGTCTCAGACCTATGTGGGCTTCATCCTCAAAGAAAAAAAAAATTTAATCACAATATTAAACCTATGAAATTCAATCAACACAGTAAAAACATTTCCATTACTTATACAGAAAACTTGATTATAAATTGTAATAAAACAATGCAGTTCATTAAGATCTATGAGTAAAACTGACATTAACTTGAAATAAAATTTTCCTACTATAATTAAAGTATAAAATGATGATAGATTTATGACCAAGTAAATAAACCTAAAATTACAATTTGTACAAATAATTTAATGTACTCATATAATATAATATTGATATTACTGTGGGTCAATGGGATTTCAAAGATAGATTTCAATAAATGAGATTATTTTATATTTGTGTATCAATCATTCTAAAATAAATAGAAGGAAGTACTTCAACAGACTGATAATAATTGAATACCAATAAATCATAACATAAAATTGGTAACTAATGCATAATATGTAATATCTACAAGAAATGAAACTCGAAAATATTCATGCACTATTATCTGTTAGAACTATATTTATTGCAACTAATTAGCAAATTTCCATATAACTCTTTTGGAAATTGTGACAAATGGCAAAGTTTTAATGAATTATAATAATTCAATTGAAAAGGACCAGAGGTGATTACTTTTGACAATTCAAATAAAATTTGAGTCTACATATCAAACTTTAGTGTATACACACTAAAAATAGAACATAGCTCAAAATAATATTATTATAATGCATAATATTTTATGAACACAGCTTTCAATTCTAAGACTCTAGTTTGACTGACTCAAGGCACAATAAGTTAATTTTTTCATCTATAATATTATTTCAGGTGTGATTTCTATTATTTATAGGTTGGACAATTTTGGAATAAATGAAACCCAAGGTAGCAGAGAAACTATTCAAGTGCTTGGCTTAGCCATGATCGCTTATCACAAATAATTTATAAAAATAAACAAGGCTAACAGTGTATAATGGGCTGTACAAGACTAGTTAATTTAGAATGCTTCAATATTTTGTTCTATAACTAATGATTTAGATCAAATAGAAAAAACATTGTTAAATATAGAATTTGAAGAGACTAAAACCACTGTTTGATTGATCCTAAAAAGGTATTAAATACAATTTACTGATTCATGAACAGTACTGTCTTATTGCAATGCTGCCTGATAGATTCCTTATGCAATAAACTATTCTTTGACTTCTCTATGTGGCTAAGTTTAACTTTCAGGTACAAGTCCACAACTGCTTTTGCAATTTGAAAGATATGGTTTTGAAGGTAAATCTCTTCAAGAATGTGAAGAATGTGAATTTATTATATAAATTTAAAAGTCGTTGAACTAATAATACAATATTCATCGCAAACATAAGCAAACGATGTTGACGCCAATATGGCCGACTACAGACCGGTCAATTTGGAGTGCTACACTAGCGCTACGAGTGGGTCTAGTATAGTATTACAATGTCTTTGGTCACAACCAGATAACTGAAAAACGATCATACCAATTAATTTTGGAACCAATTCATTTTAATTAACATGAGGCCTAAATTTAATGTGCAAAAATCCTACAAGTACAATATTTTACAGAATCGTTTATTCCCAATTGAGTTAATTAGCATTCTGACTAAATAATTTTGTCAGGCGTCATAGTTGGCTAGATATATTGAAGCAGCTCCCACAGTTTGCGTCTCTGTTGAAAATATTACTTGGAATTCATTTAGAACAGTGCAGTCATCATAATATTTACGTTTTTAATGATTTTAGACTGGTTTTCATCAAGATAATAATATTAAATGCGTTTTCTAAGAACACTTATTCACAACTCTACATAGTTGCATACACTAACTAGCCTTAAAATTCAAAAAGGGCGCGTGAAGTTGACGCCAATATGTCCGCCAATGCTCTGTTCAATTTGCATTGGGCGACGACTGAGAATCACATACAGTTGTAGGGCCTTGGTAGTAGCCGACTCTCTCACTCTAGACTATTCCTCTCCTTTTCAGCCTGATGAATTTTACCGGTTGATGAAATTGTCGTTGACCAAAACGTTACCAACCAATTCTTAGGTTAGGTGAAACACTTGTTGATTTAAGTTGGAAATACTTGTTCATACTTACAGTTTACAACTTATTTAAGTGATATCCACATACACTGACACTACGTGGTTAGTATCACACACTTTTTATTCATATATTAACCACCAAAAACACATTAACTTAACTCATTAAAAATCACGACCTAACTATGCATTGACCATCCACCTACTCGCGCATGCGCACATCATGGTAAATGTTAATTACCTTTGCAATTGACTTGAATGGAGTGTTTAGATGTGTTCATCATGGTAAATGGTAAATGGTAAATGGTAATTACCTTTGCAATTGACTTGAATGGAGTGTTTAGAATGCATGAATCATTGCAACACAATAATTTGCATTCTAGTTTATGAATTATTTACTATCTAATATTAAAACTGACACTGTATTTCACTTTTATATATTGTTTTATTTACTTATATTGGAGATATTAGCGGAATGCATTTCACTTCTGAAAAGAAGCTTTGTCAGCCTGCCACCAGGGGTGATGCTTTGTTGAGGTTAGGATGTGCGTCCATTATGTGGTTAAAAATTGCATTGGATTTGTACTGTGTTTGGTTGTTGAGTACATTGGTTCTATCTTGTTTGTGGTGTTTGAATATTTCATATTGCTCCAGTGTATTTAGTTTGTGACTTTTTTGGAATGTGTGTAGAATTTCTATAGTTGTGGAAAGTAGAAGTCATTTTGGATGTTATTGTGTGAGTGTCCAGTGTTGATTAAGTGATCTGAAAATTTTGAGTTAGAGTTGGGATGTAGTGCTTTCCATGAATGTAGTTTGTCTAGTGAAATGCCATGTGGAGCATGGTAAAGGATAAGCTACCATATTTAGAATACACTAAAAAGAGTAAAAAGTTGTCTTCATTAGCACTCATCAGTTGAAGCAGTAGCAGCAGTTAAAAATTAAATTTATCTAATAGATTAAACAAGTTTTGGACAATATTTTAATTTTTTACTTTTTTCATTTTTCTCTTAAATCTTTGAAGTGAATTTCATTGAGCTTTTGTAGTTGAAACTGATGGAAATCACTTTGATACAAGAACCAAATTATTAGTAGCAATACCTAACCTTATCAATATTACAGTATGGTACAGAATCTCTCAAAGTTACATTATTGCACATATTTGTTATATCCTGGGAGTCCTTACTGGTGCATGAAACTAAAACTGAGCATTTGATTGGTCTAATCACATTCATAATTTCAAACCCACTATTCATAGCTCAGAACTATGATCTTTATCATTACTTGTAAATTGAATTTTACTGAAAACGAAACTTGAACCCAAAACTTGATACTAAATATTTGTAAAATTTCATTTAACAGTAAAAGCTAAAAGGCGTGCATGAACCAATGCAGGCTCTCATAGCACACCCATTATCACCAATTAATTTCTTGGTGAAAGTAATCAATATGTTTTGTAGCTTAATAAACATTGAAAACATACAGTTTTCTGATTATTACTGTGATTTCTGACTGATAGTAATTTTCATTCAATAATGCTAGTAAAATTATTTTGAAAAAGCATTTGAAGAAATATCGATTGAATCAAGTGAGTGAGGCCCTGCTACACGAAAACAAAGTGATGCTATGCCATGGATGACATGATATAAATGGCACTCCATTGCTGTAACTATCTGTTTGTCTATGATTTTATATTTAAGGCACTATAAAGGCTTTTGTCAGAGTTTTAGTTATGTTCAAAAGGTGAGATTTATATTGAATAATTAATCAATTAATTAATTACACTTAAAAACTTGATAAGGAGACATAAAACTACAATTTGGTGAAGGTTTAAAGTGATTTTTTTTCTGGCTAATATGTGTGGCACAATTACCAAATAAATCAATTATTGAAAATATTCACTGAACAAAGAGTTCCAAGAAGATATTGAATATTACTATAATCGATGGTGCAACTACTTTGAAACAGCTTTCCAGGTTTTCATTCTATTGCAAATTTATATTTCATATGACAATAATGCTTATACAATATGGTAACATTATTGCTTACAAAAACAATTTCTTCAAATGATAAATGTTTTAACATGCAATTTCTTCAAATAATGAAATCAAGGAGAATTTCTTCAAGGAGATCCCCAACATGCAATGGGCCAACTAGTATTAATATAAGTTCATGTATACTGTATACTGCCAAAACTTAGGTGCTTATTACCTTTGAGAAAAATCACGTTAATGATAATTCTTACCTAACCGCGTTCTATGCCATCACTTGCTAAGAATGTCACATGTTGTACAGCAGCCTGATAACCTCAATATATATTTGGAAAACAGTACAGTTACACTCAATTAATTAACCCAGTAGACCTTAACCTGACCTTTAAATTATTAATTAAATTTTAAGAAATACAACTCTTGCCCAGTGAGTGTTGCATTTCTTAAGATTATTCTGTAATAACCCTATTATGGTCAGTCTCTTTAATTTTCAGTAGCCTAACTCAACATGAGTGAATACAATTACATCATAACAAACTGAGAAAATTAAAAGGTACCATACACCTAAAAACTGGAGGAGTTTTGCACTTGAGCCATTATACTTTAGAACCTAAACTCACACTTTATACTACAGAGGAGTGACAAGAGATGGAAAGTTAATTAGTAATAATTTATTATTATGCCTCAAATTCTTCTACAGCTTGTTGATGGACTATGTTCTACAGCTTGGATAATGCCATCCACTTCATTTAAATCACTTCATTGTAAGTATCGGCGTTCTTAGAAATACGTGCACTTGAAAACGTGCCACTGTCTCTTAAATTATTAACAATTCTAATAGATACCTTATAATCAGGAACAGTTGTTGAGGTAATGGTCGATGGTATTTGTTTACTGCAGCTCTTGCACTTCCATTACAAAATCTTCATTAGAGACAAATATTTGAAACAAGTATTTGTTTTTTGTTGGGTTTATTTACATAAGATTTTTCCGAATTAAATTCTCTACAAGTTTTGTATTCAAATTTCATGCATTTATTAGTAATTTAACAAAGTTATTGTACTTCAAAGCTGAAAAACTTGTTTTTAGGCACAGATTTTTCTGTTTTACATCATAATATCATAGAAACTACTGAAGATAGAGTTCTGGGACCTATTTTATTCGTTTTTTCAGATCAAAAACCATAAGAAATAACTGTATTTGGTCTTTAATTTACCTTTCCTGAATTTCAGAGTGACTTCCTTTGCCCAAGGGTACTGAGCTTTGGGCGAAATCTTTCACTCTCTATAACTTGCTAACAAAGCGTTTCCGGACATATGTTAATTATGAATTTTTTCTCATTTTTATATCTAGAATCAGTTGCCAAAGTTTGAACCTTTCCTCCTGAAACACTCTGTATATAAGATTTTATTGACGTTTTTATGGTAATTGGTCAAAATTCTTAGTGATACAATTGGAGGTAATACAGGGATTCGTTTTATTAAAGTAGATTTGGATGGAATGGAATGGGATGGAATGACTGTTCTGATTATTATATGAAAGGAGCTCAATTGGATAAATTAATTTATGATATTCTTCATATGACTAAAATCATTAATATTAGTGTGGAATCATCAGTGTTATGGTAATAATGATTTATTATGATTGATGAATAAATTAAACCGTTTTTCTGGTAAGTAGTCCCAATGTTCCCCAATGTTTGTTCTCAGTAACTTTATTAAGGACCTGTCAGTGCCTTATTATATTATTATAAGCCTTATCTTACATTATTACAGATAGAATTAATTGTCTGCAAATAGCATGTATTGCAATTTTTGCAAGTGGTAAGTATACCTGAGTTTGTTTATAATTATTTTTGTTACTTTGTAAAATTCTTACAGAATGATATTGTTTCAAGTTTTGTATTAATTTAAAAGAACAAATGCAGTCATTATGATATAAATTTAGATAGATTTTTGTAAACTCCTGTATTGGAACTTCTTCGTGGAAATTGGGAATGAGGTATTGCTCGGCTAATCAACTCTACCATATGATTTTGAGCATTAGTTCCAAATGAGGTTACATCTTTGATCAGTCCCAAGGCCTTTTGTAGCGTAGGCCACGCATCAGCTGCTCCTGCGCGTTGGGCGACTGAGTAACGACGACGTCATTGCTCATCCACCCATGGTGGCCCTAAGCCGCTCCGGTCATTCTCACGATTTCACCTTCCTAATACATGTTAAATTTCTTGACTTTAAAGTATTTTTTCTCAAAATATATGATTTTCAAGAGAATACTACGTCTCCTATGGTATATTGAACTGAAAATTTACGGCATTTTTGATAGGATCACACAGTTATTAAATATTCAGAGCACTCAATAACGTTATAGCATGTAGGTGGATGTACCTAGGGACAGTTGTACCATAGATGAACCATCAAGGAGACTAGTCACAGTAATGGCCCGGCTTAGTCCAGTTTTTTGCTGTAGATCGCCGTACATTGCAGGTAGTTGGTGTCTGGTCAAACCAGATTGCAATACCGACTCG
Source organism: Conomelus anceps (assembly GCA_948455865.1). NCBI lineage: Eukaryota > Metazoa > Arthropoda > Insecta > Hemiptera > Delphacidae > Conomelus > Conomelus anceps. The sequence goes on from OX418216.1 coordinate 150,377,593, forward strand.
CTCTTCTCCTCCTATAATCCAACCACAGACAAAATGTTAACCTCAATGTTTTGGACAATGTTACATATCAAAATTTGTGAAGGGAGCAGTTTTGGACCTGAGTCTGTTGCACCTTCACACTCGTTGTAAATTTGTCACAATAAATAAATAAATAAAAGAACCTTCAAAATATGAGCTCTACTGTGCAGAGAGAGAGCACGTTATGCAGTTTATCTCACTCACTCACTAGAGTAGTGGAGGGGGTCAGTCAATGCTTGGCTGTCCTGCAGTGAACATCGGTACTAATAATGTATGAATATTGAAAAGAATGCTCTGGTATGATGTCATCGGTCGAGCAAGTGAGTGAGAGGGCAATAAAGCTGTCGCTCTCACTCGCACAAGAGTGGGAGCTGTGGGGGAGTGGTAACTACAGTGATACAATGTGCAAAGGTTCTTTTGTCTGTGGCCCTATTATACCACTTCAAGAATGACCCACTAGCAACATACCACCACCACTGGTAACTTGGCCACTGTAGATTTCAGCGCCAGAGGGGAAGGAAGTTTGAATGACGTGTTGGTGACAACTTGCCAGGCCAGATTGTCTGTTTACATTCTAAAAATAGATGAGTGCATTGCTTCCGAGACCAACCTGTCAGCATAGACGAACCATCAAGTTACTATCCCTGATCAATGCTGTTAGGCACTTGTCCTACTGCATGTTTGCGTGTATAATAGACTCCTGATCTACAGTAGTGACAGCGACTCATCTTTTTGACATTTTTGTTACTGGTAAATTAATCTTACTTTCTCACTTTCATAAGTAATAAATGAAGGGATCATTTAAGTATTTCTATTTAACTGATAACATGCTAGATTAAACCTGAAATGTTAGTCATTTGTGGATTTTTCATTAAAAAAATTCTTTCTCTTCTTCTTTGTTGTTGTTCTTCTTCTTCTGTACCAGTGATTCTTAAATAAATAGATAAAGAAATACTTGTGTACTAAATAGTTTGAAATTAAGTAGCCTATTTACTTTAAACTGAATTTTTTTAAATTTAATGCAGATACCTTTTTAAAAAGTTAGTGCCAAATTAATATTTCATTAGTTTTATTAATTTAATTGTAATGAATTTAAAACTTTCTCAGTTTAAAGTAAATGCTTCATTTTGAACGTTTTAGTACTTCTTAATATATAATTCCGTAAGTCAAATTTTTGTAAAGAAATTGTGAGTGACTGGATGGCCGTAGAAGGATGGGAGGGGTCTTATTTTAAAGGTCTTGACGTGAATTTTGAGGGAAAACTATTCATTTTTCTTATTTTTTCACCATAAATTCGCAACAGAATAAAACTTTTCCCATTAAAACAACATGGGGTTTAATTTGTTTACATCTTTTGAAATTAAAACAGCTGTGCCACAGAGTTGTCATAGTTGTATATCTGTGTACTCATAGCCAGCTGTACTTTTTATGAATTCAGTTTGTTTACTTTTAAACTACAGCAATGTATAATTTAGAGGAGATGCAAAATAGCAAAATGCCTAAACAGTTAAGAGATTTATTTGCATACATTTGTTGCTTCTGTGAGCCATCCTCTCCATTAGCACTCTGGAATAGTTTCAAAGAAAAACTTATCGAAGACTTCCAAGAAGTTGGTGCAGATGAAGCTGAAAATGTAGCGTTACAACAAATAGACTTAATCCTAAGAGAGAACGGATTTAATTGTGCCAGTCTGAATTTACCAGTACCACGGAACAATAACCATCATTTGAATAACAATAATAATATAGAGTACGAGTCTGTTGTAGGTGCCAAAATGTACTCAAAATTAAATTATGGACAAAAATTAGTTGTGGATGAAATTCTAGATTCTATATCAGGAAATTCAACGGATAATCTATTTTTTTTAGAAGCTCCAGGAGGATATGGAAAAACGTTCATTTACTCTTGCCTTCTACATATAATTCGAGGACGAGGTCAGACTGCATTAGCTACAGCTTGGACAGGAATAGCTGCTCTGCTCTTAGAAGAAGGAACAACACTTCATCGATTATTTGGACTACCAGTCCCCGTACAGCCCGGATCAGTATCTTCAATTAAAATTAATTCAGAGAAAGCTAAAGTACTGAGAAAATCAAAAATTACTATTATAATAGATGAAGCATCAATGGTCCCTGCCGCCGCTATAGATTGCATTGATCGTCTGTTAAGAGATATAATGAAATTTGAAAACCAAATCAATGAAAACATTCCAATGGGAGGGAAAATTGTATTGTTTGGAGGAGACTTTCGACAAGTGTTACCGGTTGTTCCCATGCAAGGAAAAGTTCAAACATTGGAGGCATGCTTGCAGAACAGTAAAATTTGGAAAAAGATAAAATTTCTTAAACTAACACAAAACATGCGAGTCAACCCTGGTGAAAACGAGTTTTGCAATTGGCTTCTCGAACTTGGAAATGGCACATTAAACAAAGGTTTCGATGTGATTGACATTCCTGAACAGTTTATCCTCAGAAATCAATCTATTATTAGTTTTACTTTTAATGAACAAATTAATTCAAACAATGTCAAGACATTTTCTAATAATGTAATAATGTGTCCATTGAATGAACAGTGTCAAACCCTCAACATTGAAATCCTACAAACAATGGAGGGGGAAGCGAATGATTACTTTAGTGTGGACGAAATAATCAGTGACGACCCAACCGAACGTTTGAATATTCCTATTGAATATTTACACTCAATAACTCCCTCAGGAATGCCACCTCACAAATTGACATTAAAAGTAGGTGCCATAGTAATGTTAATCAGGAATATAAACCTAGGGTCAGGTTTGGTTAATGGCGTGCGGTTAATCGTATTAAGCATGTTTGAGAAATGCATAAAATTAGAAATTATTACGGGATCTGGAATGGGAAATATAATATTTTTGCCTAGAATAAAGCTTATTTCAACAGATCCTAACATGCCTTTCCACATGTCAAGACTGCAATTTCCCTTACGACTTGCCTTTGCTATAACTATCAATAAGGCACAAGGCCAAACCTTCCAGAAAGCTGGAGTTTACTTAGATAAACCAGTTTTTACACACGGACAGTTATATGTTGCATTTAGCAGAGTAAGGTCATCAGATGGAATCAGAGTATATATGGCAAATACAGGAGAACAGAACAATACAGAAAACAATTCATATACAAAAAACATAGTTTATCAAGAGGTTCTGACTAATTATCAAATGCAATAAGTAAGTAGTGATTTCTATTCATGTAAATATAACTTGAATTAAACCAAATTTTAATTGTTTTTTATACTTATTATTTTCAAAATAAAAAAGTTTACTGTTTTAGAGGCTATTGTCCCTAAAAACCACCATTTAAATGTAAATGTATCTACTGTATATAATATATTGTATACAGTTTGTGTTGTAAACTATATTATAATGCTAGAAAATCATTGCTTATTTATAAATGACCAATGAAGGTTGATAAAAAATTTATGTATTTTGGTTTTTTAGGGGCTTTTGCCCCTACAAGCCCCTAGTCTTAATTTATTTATTTATTTAAGAATCACTGGTACAGAAGAAGAAGAAGAAGAAAAATAGGAGTAAGAAGAAAGGAAAAAGCATGTAAGTGCTAAATGCATAGCATTTAATTCAAATTGACTTTTGTGTAGGATGTTAGATTTTTCTGAAAACATGATAAATTTTCAACTGTTTGAATGTTTTTATCAGGGCCGGATTTAAGAGTATGCCGCCTATAGGCTAGTCAATTTTCCGCCCCCTCTATAGGTAGTTCATATCATGTATTTCTACAAAAAAAGGATAGAGTTCATTGGCGTTTTCATCTTTTTTAAACCCGAAGTACATTTAGTGATAAAATCAAATTAGTTACAGTAACTACTTGTTTTTTACCTGGGTTACTTTTTTAAAGATTCGTTTAAAAATTAAAGTGATCACTATTATACAAATATTTTTATATTTTAATGCTAATGACTCTCTTTAGCGTAATTGCAGAGCTGTGGGCAATTCCGATTAAGCTGTCCATAGAGTGAAATGTAATTAAACAAAATGTAGTTAAAGACTGGATCATTTTTGTTTAAAAATAAATAAAAATACAAACTTCTCTGAAACAACTCACGCCATGTTATCTTGATGTTGAAATTCACATAGCTTTCTTTATGGCAAACTCGTTAATAATGTCCTCATATATGGAAGTGCTTTTGTTGTAGTTGACTCAATATAAAGTAATAAAAGTTAGTTTAACCGTATTTCATAAATACTAGTTTGCATTGTTCTTGAGTCTTGTGGGCAGGAAAAACTGCGTTCTCCCATGCAATTTGTAGCAGGTTTGCTAAGTAGCAAATTTATTTATTATAAATTTATAAATTAGGCCATGAAGAACTAAAACATTTTTTTTAAGTAACATATGTATCCTTATGTGTGTTCGGTCACCAGCTGTGGACGAAACAAGGATCATTGTTTTTTAATAATTTAAGGGGTAAGTTAGTAGACGTGAATTTGTGGGATGCTATTTTCAGGAAGCTACAGTGGATACCGTCAAGCTCTGCTTGAAACTGCTCTCAAAAGCCTACATTAACAAACATGTTTATAATTCAACTATTTCCATACAATTCCCAAGAAAATTCAGAGAAATTTTAAAATCAATCATTTTAAAATCGAGGCTTCAACAGTTTTTTATGCTTTATTCAATGGGAAATACCCAACATTTAAGTCTTTCAAGACCCTGCAATACAAATTGCCCCAAAAATCAATTGGCATTGTGAAAATCTTCACTTCTGTACTTACTTTGCGGTTATTGATTATTATATTATTTGATAATTTGATTTACAAAATGTATAATTAATAATAATAATCAATAATTATATTTTATAAGATGCTAATAAAGCATTTACTGGGTTAGAAAATTTCTATATTATTATCAATTACAGTACGGTACCGAATCATATTTTTTCAACTTTTGTATAGCTTTTAATTTTAGCTTTTAGTGGAGTTTTTTCAGCCGGTAAAAGTCTGAGACTATTCATTAACACGAGTTTCTGAGTGTCCATGAGGATCTCGTCTCTGTTCATTGAAATTAAAAGGAAATATATATAAAGTTCAACAAAGAATGATGTTCGATTGTAAAGGATTAGTTCAAAACAATCTGCAGAAGTTGAATAATGAAAAAGGTTAATGAGAATTGCGAAGGATTGTGCATTCGTCCCATCTTTCTTGCATTTGACTCGTTGGCTTGTAGATGTGTAGAATGAAGGGTTAATGTTTCGCCTATGGTAGGACAGAAAGTCGAAGCAAGGAAGCATATCAGGGATAGTAAGGTTGGTTTATCTATTAGCCCAGGCAATGAATGTTTTGTGTCGTAACAAATTAGGGGAAAGCTGAATTTTTGCAGGATGTTAGTATACATATTACTTACTCAAAAAAACCAAAGTCCCGACCCCCACCCCGCTTGCTTCCCCCACCACCCCCCTATCAACATTGCAAGAGCAGTACTTCAGTTAAAGGCTTATAACTCGGAAACTAATTAAGGTATCGTTGTGATTCTCATCTCATTTAATACTCAAAACTATTTTCTAAAAGATATGTCATATACATTTTCTATGTAGATAGCCTAGTTTTTCAGTAAAAATATAGTTTATAGAAAAAAATGTCACCACGAATCACAAAAATCAATTTCAACTGATCATATCTTTTTTAATATCGCGTTATTGGTTGTGCCGTTCCTTACAAAACTTATAGATAATTTAATAAGCTTTAAAATGATGTGTCTATTGATTACTATAGTTCAAGTTATGGCGTCATAGTAAGTGATGAAATAGTAGCGGACACCGCGTCGCCGAACCCTACAGCACTGTGTATTGCATGGCGCTTGGCTATCCAGCCCAATCCAATAAATAATTATTGTCAGACAAGCAAGACTGTGTATGCCAATCAATAGTACACGTTTAAAAGTACATTTTCCGAAAAGTCCCCAAAAATCCCCCCTCAACTTTTCCCCCAAGCCCCCTCAAAGTTGAAAATGTTTCTAATTATTGGAAATTCGATATCTCTGTAACTAACTATCGAACAGAGTTGATTCTTCTTCCATAATATCAGTCATATAATGTTCTGCAATAAATGTGCTATTTACTTTGCCGGTAAACCTGATAGTTTCTTTTATAAAAATTGAAATATCTTCAAAAGAGAATTCTATCAACTAGATTTTTCATTATTTAGGGGGACATTTTTGTATGTCAATTTACAGAAAATAGCGTTAAATAGAAGTTATAGAACTTATTTTTATGAATCCAAACATGTGTATAACAGCATACTGACGATTAGAGATGACGATTTGACAGGATGAGTGGTGTAGAGGGGGGTTGCCCCTTTTGCTAACATTGCTGGGCCCTTCTCTCAGGAACGGTTTGTCGCACTCCATACCTTTATTTTCTCAGCTCTTTGAGGCCATATTTGACAGATAATTTGGAATTCTACTTGAAAGGGCAGTATAGGCTCCCCCCTTTATCAGACATGGGCACACTTTTGAAGGAGGGGGCTAGATGAAATGATAAATTATGTGGGCGTGTCAAAAAATTGATTAGTACTCATTTTTTACATTTCAATCATCAATTAAAAATTCAAGTCTCAATGAATAATATCCTACAAAATAAAGATGTATTAGAAAGACTCTTGTTTAACTCACGAAGGGATGCAGTAATCCAACTGAGATTAGCTTTAGAAGCAATCTGATTTTTAACCCATCTTATTAAAGCAAAAGGTGTCAGGGGGTACTTCTCCACAATGGTTTTGGTAAATTAGCGTTTAAAAGCAGTAATTTAAGCAGCTCTAGACATCATTTCACTCATTTTGACGCACATTAGAGTATGAAGTTCATTTAGTGCTCATATCATTTGAATGTTTCACTAACAATCTATTTATAGATTGCCTTTTACATTTAATTTCACTTTTATATTCAGTTTGAAAACAAGTAGTTTTTTTTAATGTTTGGTAGTTATACTTATGTCTGGTATTTTTCACTATTTACTCTAAAAGCTCAACTTCTTTTTTGTTCTGGATAAAAGTGATGTCACAATTTCATTGAGACTAAACATTCCAGTTTGACCTTTTTTAATGTGTGGACCTTTTGGCATTGATAATCAATAATGAAACTACAGTAGTTTCTTTATTTTGTAACTGATGACCGATTTCAAGCATCTATTCGTTTCAACATATGAAAACTTTATCCAATGACAACAGAGGCAGGAAACCTCTTGAAACAATGAACAAGAATTAGGCCTATATCGTCATAACACAGTAATTGCAATTTGAGTCTTTCTTCCTTCCCTGTCGATTTTACGTTGTAAGCGGTAGCTCAATTCTTAATAAGTTAACTCATATCTAAACACTGAGACCAAACTGAGAAGCGATAATATTGTACTGCGAAATCGAAAAGATAACCAAAAGGATAATCGAATAAATAACCGTTATCCTAATTTAGCAAAGAAAAATATATTTTTTACATTATATTTCATATATTTCTTATAACTTAATTTGCATGTGTGATTTTAGTCTTCACTCGAAATAATGTTCCGGGCTAGCTCACGAGCCGTAGTTTGCCCATTACCGCCCTAAAGTGCACTTGGGAAATGACGATTTTCATTATAAATAGTTTATAACTCGTAAACTACTGAAGAACGAATCGCAAAATTCGTCTCAAATTGTAGGTACTGTAACACCTTTTTTCTGTCATATCCTTAGTAAGAGAGCCACTGAAAACACATTTTAAATCAAACTAAACAATTCTATATGTAGGTTATCCCGATAGTACAGTCATACAATGTGTTGGACAAAAAATGTATAGGACACAGTTATTTTAGACAATACAATTCCCTGAAACATACCAGTGGCATCTTTGTATCATGCATGAATTTTGAGTTATTGTAATTCAAAATGTTGAACGATTATGAAAAAATTGAAATTTCAACTTTATGAATGATTATAACTTTCTATTCATGCTACAAGCCTGCCGTTGGTACCCAGTTTTGGGTAATTGTATTGTCCACAAGAAAGGTATCCTGTTTAGTTCATGTTGGACACATGGTGTGGCTGTAGTATCGGAAAACCTGGAAAATTACCAAAATTTTTGCTACATATAAAATTGTTTAGCTTGATTTAAAACGTGTTTTCAGCAGTTCTCTTCCTGAGGGTATGAAAGAAAAAGATGATACCTACAATTTGAGACAAATTTTGCGATTTATTCTTCAGTAGTTTACAAGATAGTTATAACTATATTATAAATATTATAAATCATCATTTTACAAAATAATGTAGTATAAGGGAAGCCTTTACTGCCCTTTTAAATAGAATTCCAAATTATCGGTCAAAAGTGACATTTTACATATGAATTGAAATAGCATCGACGAGCTGAGAACATAAAGGTGGAGTGCGACAGATGTTAGAGAAGGGGTACCCCCCTCCTCAATACATCTCTCATCGAACAAATCATCATCTCTAATCGTCAGTGTGCTGTTATACACATGTTTGGATTCATAAAAATAAGTTCTATAACTTCTATTTAACGCTATTTTCTGTAAATTGACATACAAAAATGTCCCCCTAAATAATGAAAAATCTAGTTGATAGAATTCTCTTTTGAAGATATTTCAATTTTTATAAAAGAAACTATCAGGTTTACCGGCAAAGTAAATAGCACATTTATTGCAGAACATTATATGACTGATATTATGGAAGAAGAATCAACTCTGTTCGATAGTTAGTTACAGAGATATCGAATTTCCAATAATTAGAAACATTTTCAACTTTGAGGGGGCTTGGGGGAAAAGTTGAGGGGGGATTTTTGGGGACTTTTCGGAAAATGTACTTTTAAACGTGTACTATTGATTGGCATACACAGTCTTGCTTGTCTGACAATAATTATTTATTGGATTGGGCTGGATAGCCAAGCGCCATGCAATACACAGTGCTGTAGGGTTCGGCGACGCGGTGTCCGCTACTATTTCATCACTTACTATGACGCCATAACTTGAACTATAGTAATCAATAGACACATCATTTTAAAGCTTATTAAATTATCTATAAGTTTTGTAAGGAACGGCACAACCAATAACGCGATATTAAAAAAGATATGATCAGTTGAAATTGATTTTTGTGATTCGTGGTGACATTTTTTTCTATAAACTATATTTTTACTGAAAAACTAGGCTATCTACATAGAAAATGTATATGACATATCTTTTAGAAAATAGTTTTGAGTATTAAATGAGATGAGAATCACAACGATACCTTAATTAGTTTCCGAGTTATAAGCCTTTAACTGAAGTACTGCTCTTGCAATGTTGATAGGGGGGTGGTGGGGGAAGCAAGCGGGGTGGGGGTCGGGACTTTGGTTTTTTTGAGTAAGTAATATGTATACTAACATCCTGCAAAAATTCAGCTTTCCCCTAATTTGTTACGACAATGGCCATTTTTTTGCATTCATTGCCTGGGCTATATCATTGAGCTGTTGTCCTCATTCTTTCTCTCTCATTCACATAGTGCTGTGGAGTGGGGTCAAGCCAGTTGGTCACCTTCTCTCTCATACACAGTTCCTCTTTCACTCACTCCAAGTCGGTTCCACCAGATGCACTGCTGCACCGTGCCGTTACGACCAGATATCAAAAGATGCCAATAGATTGTGCCAACATTGTTTTGTCCAATATTTTAACACTATGTGGGACATCTACTTACTATCCCTGATCAATGGTTGTACCTAGGGACAAGAGTAATAACTCTTAAAGTAAATGAGGTAAAATTCATTTATTCATAGTGGCAACCCTGTTTCTCCAGCCATTTTGTTCTAATGTTGATGATTTGTGGTGGGAAGATCTCATATCCTTCTTATAAATGGATTGTTGATTTCAGCTGATGAAAGTAAGTTTTTATTCTCTAATATTTTATTTTTATATGTAATAAGTACCGGTATCCCATTTTCATACAATGCAATCATTTGGTTACACAGCTCAGGATTTAAGCTTCCACTTTTTATACAGAAATCAACCCAAATTATAACCTCAAAATTACCACAAAAGTTCATACAAAATAGTGTGCTGTGATGTACCTAGGGACAGAATTTATGATGTACCTAGGGACGTCCCTAGGTACATCAATTTTTTAATTTTTTGTTTTAGATTTGATAAGTATCAGTATGCCACGAAGTAAGGAGAACAAAAAGAGACCACAGCCAAGCAGTGAGGTTATTACAGCAGCTGTGAATGATATTGTGAAGAACAACATTTCTCTATAAGCTGCAGAGGACAAATACAACATTGCCAAATCTGCGTTGGGTCGACATGTTGCAGCTTTCAAGAAATCTGAATTGGAATCCTACACTTACACTCCTCATTACAATACAAATAAGGTATTCAGCACTGAACAAGAGGTACTCCTTGTTGAATATCTTAAACAGTGCTCTTTTCTCCATTATTGATTGACATTAATTGATCTATGGAAGCTAGCATTCCAATGCTAAGGAAAATGGCATCAATTATCCATCAAACTGGGACAACAATCACTGTGCAGGAGAAGGATGGGCAAGGTGTTTCAGATCTCGTTACACAAAAGAATTAGCACTGAGGAAACCTGAGCCCACAAGCCTTTCAAGGGCAACTTCTTTTAATAGGGAGAATGTGACCCAATTCTTCAACAACTACAGTAATGTGCTGAGTCGTCATAATTTTGATCCTGCAAAAATATACAATGTAGATGAAACTGGTATTTCTACTGTGCACAACCCTCCCAAGATTATTGCTCAAAAAGGTCTGAAAGCAGTTGGTGGAATGACATCTGGAGAGAGAGGTGCCAATATAAACATGATTGCAGCAATAAATGCTACAGGCAACAGTGTGCCACCAATGTTTGTATTTCCTCATGTACACTTCAAGGATCATAGGTTGAAGGGAGCTCCACCTGGCTCTAAAGGAGCTGCTGCTTCATCAGGTTGGTCAAATGAAGAGATATTTTTACAATTTCTACACCACTTTATTAATCATACCAAGCCATCACTTGAAGACCCAATTATCATGGTGCTAGATAATCATGAGAGCCACATATCAGTGCCAGTAATTTCCTTGGCAAAAAAAGTTGGCTTAATATTGGTAACATTCCACCCACATACATCGCATAAAATGCAGCCACTTGATCAAACTGTGCTTTGCCCTTTCAAGACTTTTTTTCCAAAGCAGTAGCAGACTGGATGGTTACTCCAGGTAACCAGGGTAAGCCAGTTACAATATATGACATGGCTGAACTTGCTGGGAAAGCATATGCTCAGGCTTTTACCCCATCAAATATTGTTAAGGGATTTCAAGTAACTGGTCTTTACCCTTTGAATAAAGACATTTTCCAAGATGATGAATTTTTACCTTCAAATGTCACTGATCGCCCTGATCCCACTGAAACTGAACAGGACCAACCAATAAACAATATTCAATTGATTGATCAGCCAGAAACACAACATCCAACAGCACTTGATCAACCACCAACATCCAATCAGCCATCAACATCCAATCAGCCATCAACCTCCAATCAGCCATCAACATCCAATCAGCCATCAACATCCAATCAGCCATCAACCTCCAATCAGCCATCATCATCAGATCAGCCATCAACATCTAATCAGCCATCAACATCCAATCAGCCATCAACATCAAAGCAGCCATCAACACCCAATGAGAAACAAGACTCAATCATATCCACCTCTGACAAGCCTACCATAGTAACACCAGAAGAAATTAGACCATTCCCCAAAGCTGCTGCAAAAAAACAAGCAAGAAAATGTAGAGCAAAGGGAAAATCTCGTATTCTAACTGATACTCCCGAAAAAAATGAAATAGAAAGAGCAAAAAAACATAAACTACAAGATAAGGTATCTCAACCAAAGAAAAAAAAGTGAGGTTGAATTTCAAAAAAATTTTTTATTTATTTATTTATTTTACATTGACAATAGTTTCAAGGCTTAAGCCTATTGAAACAAAACTTTATTTCAACAAAACGAATAGAAGTTGCAAAATATCTTATTGCTAAAGAAAAAAAATAATAGTGATAATAATACAATAATAATAATAATGTTAGTAAGAGGAAAACTAAAATATAATAAAAGTGAGAAGAAGAGAAAAAAGAGTGACAAGAGGTGATGAAAAACTTAATGATGATGATACAGCATGATGTACATAGTAAATTTGTCACAAAGGTTGGTCCCTTAATAAATGAAGATATAGGCGAGATTTAAATGAATGAATAGATGGAGCTGAGACAATATGAAATGGTAATGAATTCCACAAACGTGATGATACAACTAGGAAAGATTTATTGAACATTTCAGTTCTGTGGAGAGGCATCTGCAGTGTGAATTGGTGGGATTGAGTGGCTCTGGAGTGAACATCTGTGAAGAGAGTAAAGCTATTTTTCAAGTAGTCAGGGCCAGAATGTTTTATTATGAAAAGGTATGTGATTGAAAGGATGAAAAACTCCCTACATTGCCTCAATTTCAACCAATGCAGACGACAGAAGAAAGGTGTGATATGGTCATCTCTTCAGACATCAAAAATAAAATGGATTGAACAGTTGAAAGCCCTTTGCAGTTTCAAATTGAGGGTTTCAGGTAGGTCATTATAAACAACAGAACAATAGTCAAATACTGGCAGTATCAGAGCATGTACAAGGGTGATTCTTAGAGAAATAGGAAGAAACTGTCTAAGCCTTTTCAACTGATGCATAGCTCCAAAAACCTTATTAGTAACTGACTTTACCTGAGGAGCCCAGCTTAATCTACAATCGAGCTGGATACCCAAAATCTTGATAGAATCAGAAAATGGTATTTCCTCACCTTCTAGCTTTACTTTTGGGATAATATTCATATCAACTCGACCAACTAATCTATGGTAACCAATAATTATGCTTTTACATTTAGTGGAATTGAGAGTTAAGCAGTGAGCTTTAGACCATTGGAGGAGTTTACAAATATCTAGGTTTAACTTTGTTACAGCATCTTCAGCATTATCAGGAGAGAATGTTATATAAAATAATAGGTCATCTGCATAAAGATGATAAGATGAGTGCAACAGGATTGAAGGTACATTATTTATATAAATAGAGAACAAGAGAGGACCAAGGACAGACCCCTGAGGGACACCTGCAACTACAGGCACCCAATCAGAAATCACACCATCAGCCTCTCTTACTGCCTGATATCTACCAACAAGATAGGATCGAAACCACTTCACACATGACAAGGATAAATTACACTGGATCATCAATTTATTCAGTAGAATGGAGTGTGAAACATTATCAAAAGCCTTTGTAAAATCAAATGATACCAGAAGCGTCAGCAGCCGATGATCCATAGCACCCCTGATATCATCAGAAATTTTTAAAAGTGCAGTAGTGGTGCTATGTGATGGTCGAAAGCCAGATTGATGTTCACAGAAGAAATTGAAAGAATTAAGATAGCATGTAACCTGTTCATGTACTGTCTTTTCCAAAGCTTTGGGGATAGAACAAAGAATGTGGATAGGTCTAAAATCTTTTGGTGAGGATGGGTTAGTGACTTTGGGAATAGGCTGGATGATTGAACACTTCCAAAGATCAGGAAAGATGCTCATTAGCAGAGAGAAATTGAAGATATGTGTTATTGCTGGAAGAAGAACAGGCAAAATCTTCTTATAAAATGTGATTGGAATGTTATCTATACCCTTGCTGTTCTTTGCTATTGATTTAATTGAAATATCAATTTTATTCGGAGTGACATAAGAAAAGAAAAATTTTTCAGAAGGATTAGTGTGAGTATGTTGGTTTTGCATGTTTGAAGTAATAATGTAATTAGGAAAGCTAGTGGGAGGGAGTGGGGTTGCAAAAAATACATTGAGATCATTAGCTGGCAAATGAATTTTTGAATTTGAAGGACCAGTATGGTGAGCACCTATATGCTTGACATTTTTCCAAAGAGCAGAAGATGATTGATTTGATTCAAATAATTCATTATAATATTTCAATTTATAGTAACAGCACTTTGATTTGAAGGTATTATGAATTTGTTTAACCTATTATGATCAGTAGTACTTTTGGTCCGAAGAAAAGTGCGTCGGGCCCTATCTCTTGCAGATCTAAGTTGGGATAGTTTTTTTTTTTTTTTTTTTTTGTAGATTACGTCTTGGGAGACTCCAGTTAAGGAGTATAAGACAAGTCAGATCAACAATATTATACACTAGATACCATAATTACTTCCAATTAGTTGAGGTGAGGCTTAATTTTGATGTGAAAGGAACTCTTGTACACTATAAAAAGCTTTATCAACTAAATATTTCTTCAATTGTTTTTTAAATATTTCTATATTTTCAAGACTCTTCAAAAACTGCGGTAGCTTGTTGTAGAATTTCCTACCAATATAACTAGGTTTTTGTTTGAATAAGCTACTATTGTGACTCACCAAGTGATAATCTCCTCGGCGTCTTGTATTATAATCATTTACATCAAGATTTTGGTTAATATCATTCGTTTTTACATATAAAGTAGCTTCATACACATATAAGCAGGGTACAGTTAGGAGACCAAGTCTCTTGAACAACGGCCTACATGAATCTAATCTATTTACTCTTTCTATACACCTAACCGCTTTCTTTTGGATCTTAAACACCCTATCAAGATTTTGTTTTGATGAATTACCCCATACTAAGATAGCATACCTAATATGTGACAGTAAGAGCCCATGGTAAGCTGTAAAAAGTAACTTTTTGTCATTCAATCTAGCAAGCTGTCGCAGGACAAATACCCCAGATGAAATTTTACTACATATTTTCTCAATGTATGGAGTCCAGGTCAATCGTCTATCCAACGTAACTCCTAGAAATGCAATTTTTTCTTCCTGGTCTAATTGATTATCGTTTACAAACACGTTTATAGCCCTATCTTCATTTAAATTATGTTTGTTTTTGAATTGAAGGTATTGGCATTTTTTACTATTTATAGTTAATTTCAACTGATTTAAAAATTGGACAATAGACTGCACACCTATATGGGCACTTATTTCTAAATTATCTAGAATGGAATTGCTGAAAATGAGTGATGTATCATCAGCAAATAAGAGGGCTCTACCACTAATTAATTCTTTAGGTAAACGGTTGACATATAACAAAAAAAGCAATGGACCTAGTATTGACCCCTGAGGCACTCCAGCTTGCACCTCTAATTTATTAGATTTATTCTTTACTATACTATTACCAACTACTGTAGTTAGTTCTACACATTGTTTTCTCCCAATAAGATATGATTCAAACCATTTCAGTTCAACCCCATTTACACCTACATTTTGCAGTATTTCCAATAAAGTTCTATGATTAACACAATCAAATGCCTTTGACAGATCTAAGAAGATTGCAGTAGCTTTATCACCTGAATCTATTATATCTATTAGTTTTTCAACTAGAGAAACTATGGCTGTTTTTGTTGATCTCCCTTTCTGGAAGCCATGCTGTTCATCACAGATAAAGTTAGCTTCTTGAAGGTGCAGAAGTAACCTATTAAGAACTACTCTTTCAAAAATTTTACTTATTACATTTAAAATACTAATAGGCCTATAGTTTTCTACCTTTTCTCTATCACCACTTTTGAAGATTGGCAAGATCTTCCCCTCTTTTAAATTATCTGGAAAAACACCTTGTTCTAATGAATGATTGATCAGATGAATCAAAGGGTCTAACAATTGATCTTTACATTCTTTCAGAATTTTACTGGATACCCCATCCATTCCTACAGTTTTTTTATTATTTAAACTATCAATGATATTTGACAACTCGTCTTGGCATACTGGGTGGAATTTTAATTCGTTCTGAATCCCCTCAGTATTCCTCATGTTTGCATCACTAATACCTGTATTAAGAGATTTTTGAAGATCCTTAGCAACCAGTTGATAATATCTGTTAAAGAAATTACAAATGTCTACACTATCATCAATATATTTGTTATTTTCGTTAATTATTCTGGGGACACTAGTATAAGCATCTACATGAGCTACTTGCCTATTTTTGTTTATTACATCCCACACTGCTGTGTTAAAGTACACACTATTATTCAAAATTTCAGCTGTTTCCTTACATTTCGCTCTTTTCACTTCTTTTGTATAATTTTTCTTTAGAGCTTTGTAATTATCTTCACTTAACATATTTCTAGATAGTTTGAATTCATCATATGCATCTTTAACCCTATTTCTTTCTGCAAGGATATCATCAGTTATCCACTCTTCAATTTTGTCTAATTTGTTTTTTACAGGGACTTTTATAACTGGACAACTCATAGTAATATGAAACCTTAAAATATTAATGAAACTATCATATTTGTTATTCAAACTATTGCTATTGTAAACCCTACTCCAGTTTTCTTGTAGCAGATTCTGCTTCAAACAATCGATATTCCCCTGTTCACATTGTTGAATTTCTTTCATTACTCTACTCTTTTTAATTGATTTATAACCTTGCAACCCCACCTCTAAGATTTGATAGTCATGATCAGATAGTTCCGAGCCGCCTAGTCTTGTTTTAGAGTAATCTATATTAGTAAGGATGTTATCAATTATTGTTTGTGATGGTCTTGTGACTCTGGTATATTCATGAACTTTTATTTCCAAGTTATTCATGTATATAATATCCCTTAAATCTTCTGTCATTTTATTCTGTGTTGCAAAGTCTGTATTGAAATCTCCCGCTACAATAACGTTTGTAAAACGAGTAGTAGTAATCTCTAAAAGCCTATTGAATAGTTCACAAAAATTGTTCCATTCCCCATTTGGTGACCTGTAAATACCTAACACCGCTACTTCGAAATTATTGTCGATTTTTACTCTCAAACCAGTAACTTCTAAATCCATTTCCACAGCAAATTTCTCTACATATTCTAAATTAAATGTTTGCATATTCTGTAGTTCTTCATTGTACCAAGGACAAGGCTTTCGGCGCAAGCGTACAGTTTTTATTGGAGCATACTTATCAAACAAGAAGAATAATAGAGCATTAAACAGTGGTACCTTCTCGTTAATATCATGTATGTGCTGAATATCACTCCAAGGCTTGTTAATAGCTTCTTCAAGACACATATCCAAATTGAAATTTTTAAAATCTCGATAGGTTACTTCAAAGTCATATTTTACAGAATGCTTTATATTGTATATTACATAGATAAGGTCGTGATCGGAGAAAGCGGGACAAGAGACTTGGCCATTTGACAAAACACTATCATTATCGCTCACTATGGCAAGATCAAGTAAAGTATCTGAGACAGAGGTGTGGTGAGTGGGTTGACTTGGGAGAATAGAAAGATGGATGGAATGAAACAAGTCTTTTAATTGTTTGCTCTCAAAATTATCCTAAAGCAAACATGCATTGAAATCACCCAATATTACAATATGCTGGTACCCATGCATGACCTCCAAAAGATTGTTTTCTAATAAAGAAAGCCTACCAGCTTTTAGGTGGACGGTACACCACGCAAATTAAGACAAGTTCATTGCCAACCTTGACCTCGAGAAAAAGGAATTCTGGGGATTTGGAGTATATCTGAGGGGAATTTAGAATGACATGGGAAGGGAATGAGGAACGGACGTAAAGAGCAACTCCACCACCACCCTTACCAAGCCTGTCGTTTCTGAACATAGTGAAATCCGGAATTTTAAAACTTTCAGATGATAGACTAGGCTTTAGCCAGGACTCACTGATAGCAATCACATCCACAGAAACTGATGAAAAGATAGATTTGAATTCATCAAAATGTTCCTCAAAGATTTCAAGCTTTCATCCATTCCCAGTAGCTCTTCAGAAAGTGAAATTATTATGAACTTAAGTGAGAATAGCAATGATAGCTTTTCTGAAGAAGAATCCCATATCTTTCTTTGCTAAAGACCTTAAAGACAATTTTTTTATCAATGAACTCCAACCAAATGACTATGTTTTAGTGCAGTTTCCAGGAAAAAAAGTGTCAAATATTATGTTGCTCAAGTTAAAGAGATCCAGGACGAACATATAGGCTTATTTATAGTAAAATATCTAAAAAAGTGTCTTGATTCCAATAAATTCAAAATCGAAAAAGATGCCAAACTATATGAAGTAACAGGTGAAGACATCATACTCAAGCTTCCTGATCCAATTACTGTTGATGGAACAGAAAGACGAGAAAACCAGTTGACATTTCCTGTGTCATTTGCTGGATTCCTTCTGGGATAAATAATATCGAAATAAATATTTCCCATTCTAAAATTTTCAAATTTGATTAGGAGTTTGATGTGTTATTATTTTTTGGTTACTAATGATGCTACAATATTTTTTCTGTTATCGATATAATGCTTAATTCCATTTATATTTTCTTGTTTATAAGTTCTGTAATTTAGTTGAGTTGGATTAAATAAATAAAAATAGTGAAAAAATTGCATTTTACTTATTCCTCTACACACTGTCCCTAGGTACATTAGTATGAAATACCTAGGGACAGGGAGCATGGTTTTGAGAAAACTGTTGTGGAAGATAGAATATAAAATCAAGAGCTGTACAAAAAATAATCATCATTTCTAAGGGTTTAGAGAGATAAATCACTGGAAAAGAGAGAGGAAAAATCTTTCAGGAAGCCCAAGAAACATAAAAAACCAAAATTTTTCCCCAGGTACAGCACCCTCCCCATACATAACATTGAGGATAGTTCTTGTTGGGTATTTAAGCTATTTTATTTGTCTTCAAACTCACTTCAATTAATTTTCAAGTACTGTAGAACATAAAATATTCATTTTTTTAAAAAGAAAATTGTTTGGAGAAATAGATATGTAATTCCAGTAAGCACATAATATTTAGTTGAAGCTCAAATATTTGATTAAGGTTGATTGAATATCTTTTTCTCCAATCAATTTCCATAAAACATTGAATATTTAATCTTTCACAGTACTTGAAAATTAATTGAAGTGAGTTCAAAGATATAATTTTTGAATAACTTAAATACCCGAGAAGTACTATCCTTGATGTTATGTACATTCTATAACATTATTGGGTGCTCTGAATATAATTGTATCATCATATCAAAAATGTCATACATTAACAGTAGAATATACCATAAACCATTAGAGACATCCAAGTTTCTTGAAAATCATAATATTTTGAGAAAAATACTTTGTACTTCATTAAGACAAATTTGGAAAGTTATTGTGAATTTGCATGCACAAAATAAAATTTATAATTTTTTAATGAAACAAGATGAAAATGATATAATTGAAAATAATTTTCTGGATACGCCTGAAATAAATTAAACTAATGACAATTTTTCAATTGTAAATTAATAGCATAATAACATTCATGTTTTGTGCGACTTTTCAGGAAATCATAATAGGCTACCATAGTAACTGAAATGTTTTATTCCAGGATAAAAATGCTGATGAACAATTGGATAAAATAATTGGTGACATTGTTGCTCACAAACCCCATGTGAGTACATTAGTATAATTATTTTGATGTATTGTTTCACACCAAAAATATTCTTGGATTTCTTGTTCCATGATGTTATAATATTGTTGTTAATATTAACCTTTTAGGTGAATTTAACGACTTGCAGTCAATTTTTGTTTAAGAATAAGTAATATTTTTCTCACTTTCAAGGCCGAACGTTTTTGAGCTATGGAAACTCATCTTTTAGGCCTTGAAGATGAGTTTCCATAACTTGTAAACGTTTGGCCTAGAGAGTGAGTAAAATATTACTTATTCTTAATTTAAAATTGACTGCAAGTCGTTAAATTCACATAAAAAATTAACAAAAATATATTTAATTGAAAACAGGTCATTAATTTAAATAACAGGTATTTATTGTAATATTTATTTATTTTTAATAATCTTATTGTCTGTGATGTTTTCCATGACGAAATATTATTGTAATATTGCTACACCCTATTGAATTTAGAGCAATTCATATACTATAGTATTTTTGTTTTATTCATTGAAGTTTTACAGTCTATCTTATTTGCCACATACGCAGAACACAGAATTGATACTACACTTTCAGTCAATCTCATATTTTCAGCCTGTACCAACATTGTTGCATACTTTTTTGTAGATTACGTCTTGGAGACTCCAGTTAAGGAGTATAATAGTATAATACAAGTCAGATCAATAATTATTATTGCAATGAAATGTCAGGAAAAAGGGAGAAATATTTTCTGCACTTTGTCAATAATGCTTCCATTAAGACAATAACAGGCATGTTTTGTTTACTCGTTTTACTAGGTTTTTGTTCGAATAAGTTACTATTGAGAGAAAATTCAACTTTGAACCTTCACATTTCACAAAATAATTGATGAAGAAAATGTCTCCTTACAGCAATATATAACATTTTAATACCTTAACTTTGAATGCCATGAGCCGATCTCATTGGCTTTGCTATTCTATGCTAGAAGTGCCAGGAGCCGATCTCATCGGCTGTGCTATTCTATGCTAGAAATGCCAAGAGCCGATTTCATCACCATGGTGAGTATGTGCGAGAAATGACATGCGCTGATCTAATCGGCTTTCAAGATTTTTGTCTTCATAAGATGAATTTTCTTTCTATTTTCAAGTTTTTTACATCAAAATAAAGAGGAATATTTTTCCTTTTTATGAAAAAAAAATTATTATGTTAGCACCAACTGTTCAGAAAGTATTTCGATTATTTATAAATTTGATATCAGCTGCTCATTGGCCATCATATCTCCACTGAGTTAATAGAATACTATAAAAAAATACCATACTACTCATAATAGTTATTTAAGAGCGTGAAGCGCGACTTTATTGCTGGAGCCAAAACATTTAGAGAGTGATAAAGAAGCTTCACATGCAAATTGCATACAATATTTTTCCTAAAACTGCAGTTCTGGATTCCAACACAATAAAAGCTTGTAGTTTGTAACATCACAGACCATGCATGTATTTGGTTAGCGTTCACCATTGTTGAGGTTATGTGAATTTCATGGATTCCGTGATCCACCAATGAGAAGACATCAAAATCAAGACAGAAGCGTAAAGAAAACAGCTGGCAAGCGTAAAGTACTTGAACACTTGTGGAGCAGAAAAAAGGTATTTTACAATTAGTTTTCAGTACGTAAAGAACTACTTTACAAGCAGTTGTAGGAAAATTGTATTAAGCTCAATGAACATCTTTATTCTATTATGAAACAGCTGATATCCAAATAAAATTACAGTATTACAATAATAAATTATTCTAGTTGCAAGACTATGCATATGGTATTGACCAGCCATGGGCAACATCTCAATAAGAGGCAACTTCATCCATTCTATTTTTTAGAAAGAGTATTCTCTTCTAGTGCCAAAAAATGTAAGGTTAGAACTATAAAATAAGTGGAAATAATTTCAAAAAGTCAAATATATAGTGAATTACATTGCAATGGTGCAAAAATTGAATATGATGATTTTATTTTATTATTATGAGCCAATGCTATACTAAAAAATGAAATCAAAATATGATGCAACACAACAATCTAAGAACGGCTTCAATACAGCTCTGTACCTAGCTTGGCTAAGAACGGATTTGAGACTCCAATTACAAGCACGTCTTTGCTTTTAAGTTGAGAAGATGTTTAAGAAAGGTTCATGAATAAGAACTTTATTCTAAGCTTTACTTATACTAGGTGAGTTTACTAGCTGAAAAGTGAGGTTATAAGCTGACCCAGTTGTCCCTGCAACATTTAAATAGTGTAAAATCTTATATTAGTGTAAATTAGAGTTATTTAATGTAAATTATTTATCAGGAGTCAGATCTTTGTTGTGGGAGCTGGATTGGCTTTTAGGGTTACAGCTGCTCGCTGGCTTGAACCTGGTAGTGTAAGTAAGCCTTATTGCTGCTAAGTCTGACTTATCTGATCCGACTTAAGTCGATCTTTGATAAGTCATGTCCATAAATACGGGCCCAATTGTTATGGGTTCTACCACTAAATTAATACTGGCAACACTTGAAACTAACACTCAAACTTTACAATGCAAATTACTTACAACACGCACTAATCAGTTATGTCACACAAGAAAAACCAATAAGAAATAAACAGATCAATAACTATTGTTGTAGATATCCATTTTTCGTGAACTGCAGTAGAACTATTCATATTTATAAGCTTGCTGTGCAGAACTGACCTTTTTTGAGTCACGGCGGACGCGTTTTGAACTATGCCTGGACTATACCTGAACTATAACTAGAAGTATACTTGGTCTGCAACCAAGCGCCGAAGAAGAACGACATAGTTCGAAACGCGTCCGCCGTGACTCAAAAAAAGGTCAGTTCTGCACAGCAAGTTTATACATATGAATAGATCAATAACGTTCAGCTATGCATGAATATCACTGTACAAAACCAATTACTAACTGTCAATATAGGCTGAACAATAATTTAATAAATGTCTATGCAATAAACTGTTCAATGAAGTAAAAATAAATGTCTAAAAAGCATTTAAACACTGAATATATGAATGCAACCCTTACAAAGTTCAGTGTTTGTCACGGTATTTGATAATCACAGTAATAGCAATGAGTATGTGTACACTTTTATAAACTATAAAGGAAGTCTGCCACTATGTCACATTATCACATTGAGGCTCGAATCAAAACTGAACTGCTGTTTACAAGAAGAGCCGTTCATGTACTGTTTGAATGTATTCCAGGAAGCTCTGGAAGCTGATAACATAATCTGGAACATTCTGGTGAATTCCTGAAATCTGCATGTTCCTATTTACACATATAATGTCTCAAACATTCTAGATGACGATTTGAAAGTGAGGAAGATGGAGAGAAGAGGAGGAGAATGAACAAAAAGTGCCTGTTATCAATTTAAGTGGAAGATTGTTGACACAATGGGCAGCACAGAAATATGTTCCTTTCTTTCTCGCATTTCCTAACAATATTTCAATTTTCTACATAAATAACTAGCTGCAATTACATGAAAATTACTAATTTTATTAATATTTTAAAAAGGGGGTCGAGTGGTGACAATCTCAAAATAAGATGCACAACTTAAGTAAACAAGCTCGCCCAGTTTCAGATGATTATCTCTGTTTGTCGCATCAATTTGTTTTAATTTAGAATAAATTTAGGGGCGATGCAAACAACCAAAAATTTAGAAGGCAAAATGTGGAAAAAGGAAAACATTTCCTTTCTACACGCTTGTACACCAAAACACCGCTAAATACCTATGCATACAAAACCAAGAGGAACTAGGTTACCAAGCCAAATGAAGCGCATGTTTAGGAAACAACCACTCAAAAATATAATTACACCTCATTAACCTCAAAATAACCAAATCGGAAAAATATACATTTCAATCAACATTACTGTCTAACCTTATCATTATCTCAAGTCTTTAAAATTATTGCGCATTTCGAAGATTACTTTAATTTAAAAAAATTATATTGTCGTTTTCATTATCTCACTGAATTAATAGTTCCCCACAATCCGTTGCACTCACTTTGATCGAAGAAATAAATATAATAAATTTGTCACCTCATTCGATAATCCTTACTAATTCCAAAAGGTATTGAGTTCATGTCAGATCATTGATCTAATACAGCCTTGATCAGGAATTGCGAATCAGGAAAATAGTAACCTTCCAATTGTCGTACTCTCCAATGCTGGAATACTCAAAGCCTTGAAGTTTTGAAGT
The DNA here is from genome assembly GCA_948455865.1 of Conomelus anceps. Classification (NCBI taxonomy): domain Eukaryota; kingdom Metazoa; phylum Arthropoda; class Insecta; order Hemiptera; family Delphacidae; genus Conomelus; species Conomelus anceps. Next base: position 150,401,276 of record OX418216.1, read on the forward strand.
CTCGACTATTCGGGAAGACTCCAATCCAGGAATGCTGTGATTCGGCAATACTCTGAACGATCCAATTCTGGAATACTCCATGTCGGGAATGCTGTGATTTGGGAATGCTCCAGAATGGTCCAATTCGGGAATGCTCCATTTCGGGAACCGCTGAAATTTCAATTTTTGTAATCTCCTATCTGATAACAAAATAAACCCTTAATTTGAAATGAAGACTACTATGTCCAATTTACTTTCACGACCACAAATCCCAAACATTTATATCGCTTAATTACACATCTACATTCCTACAATTTAAACAATTAAACAAACCTAACCTTTACTTCACAAGTATCATAGCATCGCAGTATTCAAAAATAGTAACTTACACATTAATCTATTATAGCAACAAGGAAGTTGAGTTACTTAGTTACTGTAGTATTCATATAACTTGGCAGCATGTAGAAGATGGGAGGACTTGCTAGATCTGAACCCAACTGCTGCCAAGTTATATGAAAACTACACAGTACATCATCAATTTTATAATCTTTTATCCCACTAATATCGCCTTGAAAACAGTATGCTAACTTTTACTACTGACTTCCTACTTAATTATGTAAACTATTCCTTTTTTATACTAAACTTCTCTAAGTCTTATCCATAGCCTATGAATTCTGACAAACAATTGCTCACATTAATTATGTACATGAGAACAATAAGCTAGAAATATAAATTCACAAAGTATTTCATATAAAAAAATATATTGTTGTTACCTTATAAAGTGGCAAAGTACATAACAGGTTATCCTCTAACCAAACAAACTAATTCAAACTAAAGATGAGGTGAGTGGCGGTTTCCTAAAATTAAACTTCTCAAATCACATAATTAAAATAAATTTGACTTTATAAACATTGCCCAGCACAAGGGCCTAAAAACAAAACTATCACATCACCATAACCTCAAATATTGACTCTAAGCTCATCCTAACTAGCATGGTCTTTGCTCCATGCAATTTTGTCGAGTAATAAGCCTGTTGCTTGCCTACAACTATAGCTAGCTCTTGGTGGGAATCGATGTTCAGAAACTATATGGGAACTACAAAACTATGCAACTTTTACCGAATCAAAACTCTTGACTTGCCTCCAGGCCTGTGCAGAAGGCCTATTCCGTAAATGAAAAATGAACAGGTAAAGAGGGTGTAGGAGAGAGCAAAAGAATGAGAAACTAGCTCTATCTTCTTTTACTAGAGCAGCATGGGAGTCAATCCTGCTCGATATTGTATCTCAAAACAATGTTTCACTGTAAAACCAATTCCAACATGAAAACCCAATCGATTCAATTACTTCTATTGAAAATGAATAGTTAAAATCTAAACTCCCCAATAACTAGCTTAAAATGTCCTAATCCAGAAAACTTTACATAAAAAAATATCTTTAAAATTTAATAACATTTAAAATGATACTAAACAAGAAGATGATCCAAGGTAATTTAAAAAAAAATTTTGGGCTACTCCCAAATTCATAACATGTTTTACTGCTACTCCTTCAAACATGGGTTTGATTCCTGTTCAGCCTGACATATTTTGTGACATCATTCAGCTCATTACCCAAGCACAAATCACAGACTCATGTGGGCATCATAAGCAAAAAAATGTTGACAATCTTGAAATTGTTGCAGAAGGATGACAAAATTCCAGTTGAAGAAGTTCAGAACTACCGGTTCCGCCTTCACCTTCGGCACTCTCCACCTTCAAGATCGACCACACATGATCAGGCACAGGTTGAGCGAAATTCTGAAACTAAACCTCAAAAAAGGAGATTGGTAGGTACCTACTGTACTTGCAATCCAGAATAGTATTTTTGGTTTCAGGTGGTGGGCGGGGTTTGTGTGCTAGCTGTGTAGTGAGTAGAGATGAGTCCATAGTCCATAATTTATTGCAATTACAAAGTAGAAATATCTGTTCCAGTTTTCCTCATCTCTAGTGGTGAGAGGGATACCAACAAAAAATCCTTCCTCCAAATTTTCTTAAGTTGTCACCACATTCACTCGCATTAAAGAGGTTGCACAAATCACCACTAAAAAGCCCTAACGCCTCCTTGGTTTCCAACTATGTGAATTTGGACAACACATATTCTGATTTAATATATTTTCTGATATAGGAACCTATATTAAAAGCATCCATTTTAGTGTATTCTTGCCCCACAGAGGAAGGTTAGTAGAGAGAAAGGTTGATGCATCCCTATCTCTACCTGAAGTAACAAAAACCGGTCTTGGAGTAGCCGGCGTGACATCACCCAGTGACCTTTGCCAAAATTCTCACATACTCCCAATGCAGTTACTGTCTTGTATTGAGGTGTGCGTTTATACTTATTTGTTGGTGATAGTGATGGTTAATTTGTGTTATGTTTTTTGGCCTTGTTGGTTCTTGAAAATGTTGAAAATGCTGGAAAATTTGTATATTTCCAGGATATTTCATAAAAATTTTCTTGTATATCATTGTATAAATATAAAACTGAACAAATATACCAAATGTAAAATGTTTTGGCCATGTAGTTCCTGAGAACGCTAGAATATGTCAGATTTTTGGGAAAATATCAAACCCATTCTTGACATATGTCTAGGATTTCAACTGAACATGTGTACCAAATTTCAGCTTCAAAAATTTCACAATTTCAACACAAAGTGGTTTTTATTATTTTCGAGTTCCTTTTAAATGCTATTAATGTATACTGAAGACTTCCGTAATGGCAGATATTGACAACAGCATTGAATAGCTGATGGAAATTGATGAATAGGGCGAAGAGTAAGGCCGAGGAGATCTTTAAAAATCGAGGGTGATTGGAAGGATAGAAAATGGTGGAAAATCTGGAAAGAAGGAAACAGTGATTATTGTAAAATCCCAATATATATATATATATATATATATATATATATATAGGCTATACAGATACGTTGCTTTGGATTGTGAGTTGAAACTTATTTGCATCAGAGTGATGTATCATGCTTCAGCTGTTCTATGAGCTTCCTGTGTCTAAACACATTTTAAAACAGTAAAAGTGTCTATTAGTGAAATTTGAACATTAATTTTGAAAAATGTGGAAAAAAAATCAGGCTTTGATGAGTTGATGAATTGAGTTTAGAAGAAGCTTTGTGCCATATTTAGTGACAGAATTTATTAATTTCGAATTCCGCCTTCAAGTGCTATTTGTTAAATAATCAGTTACTTCAAACTAACTTGTGAGATACAAGATACAAGTCGATATGACCAAGTTCAAAATGAGTGCTGCTGTGCAGAAAGGTCACTATAGTATAGTGGTTAAAGAGCCCGAGTGGCAATTGGGAGGTCTGTGGTGACTGATATTTTTGAACAGTAGCATTCATCGATTTCCGTCAGCTATTCAATGCTGTTGTCAATATCCGCATTGCGGAAGACTTTAGTATAAATTAATAGCACTTAAAGGAATTCGAAATTAATAAATTCTGTTTCTGTATATTTGTCAGTTTGTTAAATTATCAGTTACTTCAAACTAACTTGCCAAGTTTAGTGTTCCAAATCGTTGCCGCTTTTGTGAAATCTGTACGACTGACATACACACTGGGGAAGGATTGGGAAAGAGGAAATCTTGCAAAATCAGGTCAATCTGTAACCACCGCAATCTTTCCAGCTGGGAGTGGGACCTCTCTTAGATATGGTACAGTACAGTGACACTTTTGATACTTCCTAGAAGAACAACCATCAGTTTTCAAGAGAATGATTGTGAAATGTTAGGAGTACAAGATGTGGCAGATGCTGTCCCAAATGAGATTTTGCTGATCTTTTTTGTGAGATTGTTTTTGTAAAATACCAATTGCAGTAATTTTTGTCATATTGGCGTTGAGCCATAACATAATTTAATTAAAGTAAGAGGAAAAATATAATTTATGAAGTTCACTAAAACAGATGTGATTGGAAAAAATGCATTGTTTTTCAGTATAAAGTGCCAAAACTTGCAAAAGGAGCACAGGAGCAATGGTATCAACAGTGCGCTGTCAATAACAAATTATTTCTGGGTAAATATAAATTGGTAAAAAAATATCTAGTCTTCAATAATTAACTTCAATTGATTATACTGTTACGGGTTCTATGTCTAAAATAACGCTGGAAACACTTAAATTCATCACTCCCACTTTATTAACACAAATAATCCACAACTCACACTGTTCAGTAATTTCTTACACAAAAATAAGCAATCAAAAACAGATAAATCGACAAGTTAGTTTGAAGTGACTGACAATTGAATAAACTGACAAATATACATAAACAGAATTTATTAATTTCGAATTCCTTTAATTGCTATTACTTTATACTGAAGACTTCCGCAATGGCGGATATTGACAACAGCATTGAACAGCTGATGGAAATCGATGAATGCTACTGTACAAAAATATCAGTCACCACCAGGTGGTGACTGATATTTTTGTACAGTAGCATTCATCGATTCCTATCAGCTGTTCAATGCTGTTGTCAATATCCCCCATTGCGGAAGTCTTCAGTATAAAGTAATAGCAATTAAAGGAATTCGAAAGTAATAAATTCTGTTTAGATAAATCGATATTGTTCAACTGATAAGAGTTTTCAATATTAGGGTACAAAAATCAATCACTAAAAGTTAAAAGGCCGATCTAATATTGAATAATAACTGTTCAATAATATTAAAAAAGAATGTCAAGAAAGAACAATTAACTAACGTACCATAGCACAAGTCCGTAATACAATAAAGCTATGAGTAGAGTCCACTGGTATAAGTAATAGGAAAAATAATTATCACTATACGCACAGAAAACGGTAATTAATTATCACTACTGACACACGTTATCTTGACAAATTTCAAAGACGACTGAACTAATTTACAAAAGCCTCTCTCTTATTTATATACTTTTTCGTAATCGAGATATCTCTCCATTTTTCTACAACTTCTACCAAATTCTAAAATAAACAATCAAGGACCCTCGCACCTTCCACAATATTCGATAAGATTCCATTAAATTGTAATCAAACAAATAGATCATTCTGCAAAGCTCCAAGTAAACACCATAAAAGTGTCAAAAGAAGAGTAATTAATTGCTTAGAAGTAAACATTTACATAGCAGATAACACGAGAACCACTGTTCCTTCTTTCTCTCCATTTTCATTACAATACATTCATCATTGATAGCTTTTATCATAAAAGCAGAATCCCAAAAATACCAATGCAATAAAGGGCATAAACCCCAAGCTGTACAAAAGTAAAAATAGAAAATTTAGGTATTTGAACTTTTTAAACTGCTATCATATTCTACTGACTCTCCTGACTCTATACTAACTTGAATTTTTCTCTTAGATTAAAATTTAATGAACAGAATTTATTAATTTCGAATTCATTCAAGTGCTATTAATTTATACTGAAGACTTCTGCAGCTGGTGGAAATTGCTGAATACTGTTTTCAATATCAGCCATTGCAGAAGTCTTCAGTATAAATTAAAAGTACTTGAAGGAATAATTCGAAATTATTTTGTTTTTTTATATTTGTCAGTTTGTTTAATATAAACTTAATAAAACAACTTTTGAATGGAAATTAACTCACGTTATGGCGTGACGGCCGTTTCGCTCTGTTGTCTAGAGCATCGTCAGACGACCCACAGTACACTTGCTAAGGCATACCTTAAGTCAGTGTACTGTGGGTCGTCTGACGATGCTCTAGACAACAGAGCGAAACGGCCATCACGCCATAACGTGAGTTAATTTCCATTCAAAAGTTGTTTTTTTAAGTTTATATTACATATTAGTGGAAACAAGATGGATCTTCAACATCATAAGTTTGTTTAATATTGTCAATCACTTCAAACTAACTTGTAAAATTTTAGGTTTATATAAACTATCTCATTTTAAAGGAATAATATAGACAACACCAACAATTTGATAAATCCTCAAATTTATAAAAAACTTCAAGCTGTTAAGGACAAAGAAGTGGAAACACATGATTAAATTGGGGAAAAATAAAATATCACAAATTTCATGTTTTTTTTTGTTTGTAGTAGATGAAAACATTAAAGACAAAACAAATATTGCGATTTCTGTCTGGAAGTACTCACACATTGCACAGATGGCGGACCAAACCAAGATCAATACAGACTTGTCTGAGCACTTGCACAGAGGAACATACTCCATGTCTGTACTCAATGATAATCACCAGAGCAAAATTAAACAAAATCATCAGACCTAAAATCCTTGATTCAATTTGCGTAGTCTATTCGTCATGTCTGTTCACAAAACGTCACTCTGTATCACATCACCAAGGCTGCGTTTCTATTTTCCAGACAGCTGATTGCTCAAATCAGATAGGATTTGATTTCACAGATATGATTGTCTAATGATTGAGATTATAGAATAAAATTAATTAAATTTGTGTAACTATAATTTACTCAGAAATCACTTAGAGATGATTTATTTCTCTCAAACAAGTATGTTATTCTTATGAATGATAACGTAAGTTAATTTAGTTATCAGAGGGCACAAGGACTATCTTGAAGTCAAATTCCAATTGTGTATGGTAAATATGGTTGATTGAAGCTCAACTTAAAAATCATATGTTCCCTATGAAAAAAGGTCTGAGTACCTTTCCTTTTTTTCCTTTTTAATATCCTTTAAATGTAAGCAAATTTTGAAAATCCTTACTCATACATCGCTGGTCATTCTTTAAAGGGAGATCCATGCAAAATGTCATAGAATTTTCTTCACACATGTAGTCATAAATGCGTTATAAACAGACAGACAGACAAATGCAAAATGGCCGACTTAAAACAGAGACCTCATTTCGTTTGGTCAATTATTTTTTCTATAATTAATAATAATAATAATAATTATTATTATTATTATTATTTTTCCATATGATACAGTATTCATGTAGAACTTTAACAGTTCTATTAAAAACAATGGTTTGATTTAAAAGGGAGTTGTAGCACAGCTTTTAATAGCCGGGCGCCCTTAAGATTGAATAATCATAGCAGCTGGATAAATTTAATACAAAAATCAGCTGATAAACAGCTGAGGGCTCTAAACATTTGTATGTCCTTTTGAACTTTGACATTGTTGAGTTCGGTCTTGCGCTCAACTGATCCTGATGTAGAACAGCAGTTATGCCGGCTCCACACATGCGACATTCTTTCAGTCCTGAGCAGCCATTTTTCAAATCCACATTAGATTTCATTTAATATTTTTGTAGAACCTTTTTTTTTAAATTTATAATCCTGAATGTTATATTATGTTTATTTATGTATTGCTGCTATTAATCTATTTTTTAGGTCCTCTGGTGAAAGTATTTCTTCCGGTTTCCATTTTTATTAAATGATTCCGCCCACCACCTCCTTTTCCTTGGATTTCTTCTTCTCTTTAACAATAAATTGCCTCCAGCGATAACAACGAAGGCAGCACATGAAATAATAACATTTTCGACATCCATGTTTGTTCGCTATTCTATTCGGGCTAGTCCCGCAACGAGCACTGTGCTCTGAAAAACTTGCATGTGTGGAGATGCCTGCTCGTTACTCGCGAATACCAGCACGAGCAGCTTGCCATTCGGCGAATATTCTGCTTACGGCGATGATGCATGTGTGGAGCTGGCTCTATCTAATTTATCTATGATTTCTCTAAACCTATCTATGATTTCATAATCCGTTATTCTATAGTATGATATTCTGAATAAGAAAGAATAATTGAGGTTTAAAAAGTATAACAATCTGCTCATTTTATTTCAGATGAATACCAAAAACTATATATGCTTGAATTACCAGAAAAGAATAGTAGAACTATGGTAGGTGGAATACCGTATTTCGTCTAAGCTTGAATCATACTACCTACCTCATGTCTTTAAACCTCTTATTACATTTAAAAATTTGAGTATCAAGTAAGGAGAATCCAAGTGTATGGCTATAAGATAACTATATGCAACATACACAATTTTATACAACTGAAACTCCACAAAATAATAAATATTATAAACTTAAAAAACACTTTTAAATGGAAATTGACTCACGTTATGGCGTGACGGCCGTTTCGCTCTGTTGTGTAGAGCATCATCAGACGACCCACAGTACACAGAAACGGCCGTCACGCCATAACGTGAGTCAATTTCCATTTAAAAGTGTTTTTTAAGTTTATAATACATATTAGTGGAAACAAGATGGATCTTCAACATCATAAAATAATAAATAATTATATACAAAGAGGTCTGCAAATCCCCCAAGTGGCATAGCGTATTCCCCCCCAAAAAATCGCCATCACCTCACTTACAAAAAATTTGCGTCCCCCTAATGAAATCTAAATCAAGTATTTGTGTGGTGGATAATTAAAAAATTTCATTAATGTATTTTTATTGGTCTATTAGTACTATCTATGATATTTTACTTCATATTTAATGCAGAAAAATAGGGGAAATGCAAATAATTGATTAATTTCATTATATGTATAGGAAAATGCCAAAATGTCACTTCAATTACTAACTGACATAATTTATTCGGTTCTTAGATTCTCTTTGATATCTGGGTACAGATTTTCATCTCCTTTTTCCTGAAGATTACGTCTTGAAGATTCCGGTTTAGGAGTATAAGACAAGTCAGATCAACAATATACATACAATATCACCATTATTATACACTAGCTACCATAACTACGATACCAATCAGTTGAGGTGAGGCTTAATTTATTTTGATCTGAAAGGAACTCTTGTACACGATGAAAAGCTTCAACTAAATATTTTTTCTATATTTCCAAGATTCTTCAAAAACTGCGAAACAAGATTCTTTAGAAAAGTAGCTTGTTGTAGAATTTCCTACCAATATAAATAGGTTTTTGTTCGAATACGCTACTATTGTTTGATTGATTGTACACCCTGAATTAGATTGATAGCGAGTTTAATTTAATCCAAATTTTTGCAAGAATACTAGTGATTAAGCGCTTATTGAACTCAATTTGGTTCTGAAGGAACTCACTTTTATTCCTTAAAGTGCTATTAATCATATGTCTTCCGCCATGGCGGATATTGATAACAGCATTGAATACAGCTGATAGAAATCGATGAACACTTCTACACAAAAATATCAACTCGAAAACGTTCGGCCTACAGAAGTAAGTGAAATACTACTTATTTTGATAAAAAATTGACTGCAAGTCGTTTAATTCACTTGAAAAGTTAACAAAAATATCAGTCACCTCCGGGAATCGAAATTAATAGATTTTGTTCTATTTCTCTTAATTATTAATCTGATGTGATAGCAGTTCAATGTAATATCATGTCTCATCACATTTTATATTTTTTAGTGATTCCAAGGTATTTTTATTACCCTGTAATATACTTTGTACTTATATTGGCTTGGTCGATTCATGCATTGTTCTTATGGCTCAATAAATTGATTTGATTTGAGAATTTGATTTTTTTTTTTTTTTTTTTTTTGAGGATGAAGCCCACATAGGTCTGAGACCTGTGCGTGGGTAATGAGTTGGATGATGGTGATTTATGAGTTGGACCTACAGTTTTAGGTGGGTTCCGAACCATTGACAGTTCCATCAGAACCAAATTGAGGTATACGAGCCGATATGGTTGAGTATAAACTGAGCGCTGCTACACAGAGGGGTCACTGTAGTCTAGTGGTTAAGGCATCTGACCGGCAATTGGGGGTTCCGCGGTTCGATTCCCGGCTTTGACTGATATTTTTGTGTAGTAGTGGTCATCGATCAGCTATTCAATGCCTGTTTAATTTCAAATTCCTCAAAGTATATTAATTATACTGAAGACTTCTGCAATGGCGGATATTGACAACAGCATTGAATAGCTGATGGAAATCGATGAGCGCTACTACACAAAAATATCAGTCACCACCGAGAATCGAACCTCGGACCTTCCAATTGCCGGTCGGGCGCCTTAACCACAGTGTGACTCCTTTGTGCTCAGTTTATACTTGGTCATATCGATCGGCTCGTATATAACAAGTTGGTTTTGAAGGACCGGCAATTGGGAGGTCCCCGGCTCGATTACCGGCGGTGACTGACATTCTTGTACATTATTCATCGATTTCTATCAGGTATTCAGTGCTGTTGTCAATATTTATCATTGCGGAAGTTTTCAGTATAATTAATAGAACTTTGAGGAATTCGAAATAATTAAAAATTAACTTATGTTCTACATTGGTCAGTTTGATAAATTGTCAGTTCCTTTAGAACCAATTTATATCAATTAAAGTACGAATCCAAAATGAACAATCTCTATATCAATGGAAAGAGAAAGTTTCGTTTAAAAAAAATATATATAATAAATGTTCAATGTGTCCACCGCCTCCAAGGCAAACATGTATTTGCTAGCAAAACTCGTCCCATATGAGAAAGTGTAGGCTATTTACTGTTACTGAGTGTACAGCAGCAGTGATGCCGTTCTACAGGTCATCCAGAGTTATTGGTAGATGACGTGACAGCTTCATCAACATAACTCCATTAGAAATAGTCACATGGGGTGAGATCAAGAGAAAATGCACTAAAATTTGTAAATCAGATTTTACAAACTGAAGAATGCAGAAAACCTTGTGCTTCGTGGTAGCCGTCTCACTCATAACTCATTGGCATCGATTTGGTGAGTCGGTTAGGTGTATGGAAAGAGTAAATAAATTAGATTCATCTAGGCTGTTGTTCAAGAGACTTGGTCTTCCAACTGTACCTTGCTTGTGTATGAAGCTAATTTATATGTAAAAAAGAGTGTTATAAACTAAAACCTTGACGTAAACGATTACAATACAAGAAGCCGAGGTGATTATCACTTGTTGAGTCACAATAGTAGCTTATTCGTACAAAAACCTTGATATATTGGTAACAAACTCTACAACAAGTTATCGCCGTTTTTAAATGGTCATGAAAATAGAGATATTTTTAAAAAACAATTGGGAAAATATTCAGTTGATAAAGATTTTTATAGTGTACAAGAGTCCCTTTCACATAAAAATTAAGCCTCACCTCAACTAATTCATATATTAGTTAACAAATGTATGAGATTGGTAATATTGTATGAATATCTGACTTATCTGATCTGACTTATCTCATACTCCTTAACAGGAGTCAGTAAGACACAATCTACAAAAAAATAACTCTCGCCAAAACTTTGGAACTGTCTTTCTATTGGTATCAAGATTGTTATTTTTTGATTTGTTCTTTAATAAATACGAATTTTTTAAAATGAGCCCATCATTTAGGACAGTGGTTCCCAAAATATTTTGGCTCATGGACCCCTTTGGCTCATGGACATCCGTAGGATGAAGTCCACATAGGTCTGAGACCTGTGCGTGGGTAATGAATTGGATGATGGTGATAGATGAGTTGGACCTACAGTTTTAGGTGGGTTCCGAACCACCGAGGAAGTGATTTTACAGCAGAGAACAGAGTCTTTTTTGCAGGCCAATCCAATCGGTCACCCATACAAAGAGCGCCCAGGAGTTTTAACTATCAGTTGAAGTAGGTCTACTACTGCTGACAGTAACAGATTCAAATTCACAATTAACTGTGGTACAAAAAACACATAAACATGGTACATTTTTGTAATGTAGCCGAATTTGAATTGAAATAAACAAATAGTATGACATATTGTTGTTGGTTATAGTGAAATAATATTAATAAAACTCAAGAAGTTATGGCTGGTATTTTATTAAACAACATTGTGTCCTCTGTAGTAATTGCACACAACACTTATTGTTAGTGAAATGTGATAGAGAGAGAATTGGGGAGGGGTGTTGGAGAATAACAATTCAAAATAACCAATATGACTATAATTCACATTTTTGTAGAAGATTGCATCAAATTTGTGACAAACCGGTGATACAGATACAGTAATGGAGTGTTCTAACAAGAATATTAAAAATTGATTCCAAAAAAGTTAACCAAGAGACCAGAACAAATTTATTAAAATTGAATAGACTACTAAGATTTCGAGCTTGATTTAAAATTATCAAATACCGTACGTAGAGTAATAAAAGGAAGCCTATTAGACCTTGTTAGAAATTCTTGTAAACGTGAAAAATGAAAATTAATACCATAACTAGAATTTATTTTCGAAATAAATGTTATTTTTTGTGCACAGATTTTGTTTTCCATCAGAATAATTTTGAACAATTAATTGAATAAGCAAGAACTTACTAGAATATTAAAGAAAGTCGGTATGATTTGATAATTTAAAGATATTAGGCTCCTTTTGCACATAATGATAAACCTGAAATAACTGGAATAATTTGGTACCTACCTAAGTTGTTGAATGACCTACCAATAAAGTTTCTTTTTGAAATATGATAAATATCATTCAAATATAAATACGGGGCTCCTTTTGTTTATAATTTTATAATATATGAGGCTACTTTTGCTTATAACAATAATGCTGAAAATAGCTTGAAATATTTAGTACCTGACTTATTTAGTGACCAGTAAATGTTAATAGCTTTAAAATATTATATAAAAGATAATTGAAAGATATGGGGCTTGTTTTGCTCATAATAATACAGCTAAAAACGGAAATATATATCTGGTAAACCTGAGCGGTTTAGTGACCTGCCAGTGAAGGCTTATAATTTTCAAATATAAGAAAACTATGTTTGAATTCTCTTAGATTTAAAAATGTTTTCATAGAAAGCGTTATTATTTTAAACATATATAATGCAAGTTAGTTCGAAGTTACTGACAATTTAACAAACTGACAAATTTACTTAAACAGAATTTATTAATTTCGAATTCCTTTAATTGCTATCAGTTTATACTGAAGACTACCGCAATGGCGGATATTGACAACAGTATTTAATAGATTCCCTAGATTCCCGGTGGTGACTGATATTTTTGTACAGTAGCATTCATCGATTTCCATCAGCTATTAAATACCGTACTGTTGTCAATATCCGCCATTGCGGAAGTCTTCAGTATAAATTGATAGCAATTAAAGGAATTCGAAATTAATAAATTCTGTTTAAGTAAATTTGTCAGTTTGTTCAATTGTCAGTAACTTCGAACTAACTTGTGAGATACTAGCTGATATGGCCAAGTTAAAAATGAATGCTGCTGTGCAGAAAGGTCTCCATGGTCTAGTGGTTAAGGCGCCCGACCAACAATTGGGAGGTCCGTGATTCGATTCCCGGTGGTGACTGATATTTTTGTACAGTAGCATTCATCGATTTCCATCAGCTATTAAATACTGTTGTCAATATCCGCCATTGCGGAAGTCTTCAGTATAAACTGATAGCAATTAAAGGAATTCGAAATTAATACATATATAATGCTTGCTTGCATGTACGTATAACAGTATTATGCAAGTAGTCTACATAGTATACTCTGTGATGTTTTCCATGACGAAGTACTTGATGAACAATCTAATATCAAAACTGACACTGTATTTAAATTTAAATTATGATTATTACTCAAGTATTCCGTACTGGAGATACTAGAGGGATGCATTTTACTTCTAGGCTGATGAAGCTTCTCTTTAGAAGTGAAATGCATCACTCCAGTATCTCCAGTATAAGTGAGTAGAAATCAATTTAAATAGAAATACAGTGTCAGTTTTGATATTAGATTGTACCGTAGCTATAGGTACCGTACCTATTATATATCATGCCCCGATCCAAAGACATTCACTATTGTGGACCCCCATTAACATATCATGGACCCCCAATTTTATTTTTCCCAGACATGGACCCCTAGCAGGTCGCCGTGGACCCCAAGGGGGTCACTTTGGGAATCACTGATTTAGGATAAGTGGATAACTTTGTATTTAAATTCAGTTTACAGTGAAAGTAAACAGCACAAAATCATATGCCATAGCAAAAACGGCACTCATTTTTGATTATTCTATATTGATTAATTGCCCACCAAAATTATTTCATTCGTTGCTCAAGTATCTGTTTGTTTTCTATTTTACAGTGTTGCCTGTTCTGCATGTTAAATTCAATGAAAATAGTGAGTAGTGAGCTACAAAAAAATTATCTTTGACTAGTTATAAAGTAATAGCTATGAGTTTAAGAAGTAATATCAAAACAGCTGATTTTATTTATGCCTGATCAAATTCATTTAATATAGCTATTATGCAAGAGGAGTAACTTTGTGAGACTGCCTCTAGACTGTAATCAATCATGTTCAGGATTTCTCAAATTCAGACTACAGTGCAATCTCGCTAATCCGGCACTATATCAGGATTGGTGTTGTCGGATTACCGAAATTTCCGGATAAGTGGATGTATGGGTAAAAAAACGTTCAAAACACATACAAATTTAAGTTGAAAGTTAATAAAAACACATTAAAGTAAATATAGTAGAACAGTAGCCTACAGTACTGTACTCTACAATACAACAGTACTGTTCAATTATGAAATTATAAAATTAAGAATAAAATGGATACAGTAAGATTACCAATTGAAAATGATAGTAAAACCGCCTGCAGAGACATGAAAACAAACGGCATTGACCCGATCGCCGGCGCCCGCACAGTGCCGGATTACTGGACGTGCCGTACTGGCGCACGGCCGGATTATAGAGACTGTACTGTATATTGAAACGAATAATGTTATTTTATCACATTAGCTGATTTTAACATTTTGAAATCAAATTCAGTTTTGACTATCAATTATTTTTTATTACCAACAATTAGAATTTCAAGGCAATAAAACAGTCAAATGATTCAAAAACTAGCAAAACGTATTTTAATAGCAAGATGAATCGCTGTCCACTATTAGGTAGGCCCATCTATTAAAATTAATAAAAGTCCAATAAATTGTTCAATAATAAGAATAATAAATGTCCAATAAACTGTTCAATAGCTCAAAAATAAATGTCTGATAAACTGTTCAATAACCGGAGTAATAATATTGATACACTAGTAAAAAACAGTTCTGATATGGTCTAATTGCATTAATTAATAATTAGTTAATTATTAATAAGTAATATTATTACTGTCTTAGTTATTCTAACACTAATCGCCGAAATGCACTGTACTGTTTATAGTCACAATAGACACACTGTAAATGTAGTCAGGGAATATGAAAATATAGTTGAAGAGCTGTGCTTTGTTTTCAAAACTCATAAATCAAAATAACTGACTGACTACAAGCGGGTATCCTATTGCCATACTGATACAGAAACATTGTCTTCAGAAAATTCCAGGACTGTCAACTCCTTACAACTCCTTTGTTCACCCAGTGAATTCCAGAACAGATTAGAATAACATACAGTAATTCAGATTCACATTTAATGCATGAGCAAGAGCAAGAAAACAAAGAGAGAAATAATGACTTTCCAGGTGGCTAACTTTAACTTCCTGGCTCATTCGTCATATCTTCATTACAGTCAACCAATAAACAGCCAGCAAGTTATTTGTAGCAATGAAAAAGTATAAACTATTGTAAAAAGAGTTTCTCAATGCTTTATTTTCTAAGGCCTCTCTTATAAAATTGTGATTGGAGGTACTCTCTGCAGGAAAATTATGAAAAATTAGTCTGCTAAAACTGCATTTTAATCAGTTTTACAGAATTTGCTTAGTGCTTTTATTTCTAAAGGTTGCAATTAGCAATCTTGATTTAGCCTTCCAGAAATGTCACAAAAATATAGTTTATGATTTTTCTACTAGGCTTCAAGTTATAACTTTCTCATTTCTGAATATTTCACTCAGTTATTCACATAGCAGGAAACCATTTTCATAATAAACTATGTATCAATTTGGATTTGTCAAGAAATAAAAAAATAAAAAATGGTAAATCATTTTACTCTATGTTTTGTAGCCTATCTTATTCTTGCACACATTGCTATGCTAAAATTCCTAAACAAGAATGTCAGTGCATAAAGGATCTTATTTGATGAGGCTTCATAGAAGAGGCAAAAATTAGAAGAATACTAGGCCTGTACTGAAACTCTTCTCAAGTGAAAAACATTATTGTTTTAGATTGATGCTGATGGAAACCTGAATAAAAATATGATAAATACTATGTTGTATACAGTAAACTTTATCACCTGGAGAATCCATTTTAGAAACGTCAAAGTACCTGAAGATTTGAAAGAATTAAAATCTAATGTCAAAACGGTTATGGAACATTGCGCA
The DNA here is from genome assembly GCA_948455865.1 of Conomelus anceps. Taxonomy (NCBI): domain Eukaryota; kingdom Metazoa; phylum Arthropoda; class Insecta; order Hemiptera; family Delphacidae; genus Conomelus; species Conomelus anceps. The sequence goes on from OX418216.1 coordinate 150,417,373, forward strand.
AAATTGGAAGGTATTAACTGATTTGAAGCATTTAACAGTATTTATCAACAACTAAGTTATATATGTAGTTATTGAAGGTTAGGAAGTAATGCCAAAACAGCTGGCTTCATTCACAACTGATCAAAACCTTTTCTTAATAAATCAATAGACCACTTTATAAAATGGGCTTTAGACCAATGAGAATCCAGCATATTTTTTGATCAGTGTTATACAGTAAATGCTTCAGGCTATGATTTACAGGTTCAATCATAGAACACCCTGGACTAGAGGATCTGATATTTACAATTACAACACAAGCTCCAGGAATGCTTTGAGACTCCTGGCTCATAGGACAACCCTGTATGAGACATGCCCAAATTACATGAGCAGGAAAATTTTAAACTATCTGCCATCACATCTGGTAGGCACCAATAATATAGTGTAATTGAATTTAAGCTGAAATAAAAAACTGACTTCTAGACGAGTGCTTTAATAGTACCAGGGAGTTATTTGAACGAGAATAGAATGTTTTATTCTGCTGGCATGTACATTGCATTACAGCATGTTTTGCAATCTTCTACAAATAAATTTCTATGGTTAACATAAAATGCTATATTGTCCAATATATATATACACACATATATATAAGCATCAAGATATTATTTTTATTTTCACATTATAATTGATTTCTTTCAATCTATTCTCGCTGTAATAACTCCCTGATACTATCAAAGCACTCGTCTAGAAGTCAGTTTTTTATTTCAGCTTAAATTCAATTACACTATATTATTGGTGCCTACCAGATGTGATGGCAGATAGTTTAAAAATTTTCTGCTCATGTAATTTGGGCTTGTCTCATACAGGGTTGTCCTATGAGTCTCAAATTCAAATTAAAAAATAATATACACATGCTTTATTGGTCATTACAACACATAAGAGTTTTGTTCATTGGGTTACCCTACAGTTATAATGAGTAGGGTATTATTAAATAGTCACATCATCCAATTTAAATATTTTGAAATCAAATTCGGTTTTAATTTGTTTTTAAATCCATATCTGGTCTTAAACAAATGAGAATTCTAGTTAGTTTGGGTAAGGTATCCAAAAGCGATTTGTAAGTTGAATGGTGAGTGTTTGTGTTGTGTTGGATGCTGTGTATTAGGGTATCTGTCATTGTCGGTTTTCTGTAAATGTTGAAGCTGTGTTGTTGATTTGTGTTCTTTGGAATTGAGAGATCTAAGAAATTGATTGATTTGTTGTTTTCATATTCTACTGTGTATTGAATGTTTTTGTGTATTTTTTTTATGTATGATTGGAGCTGTTCACATTTGTCTTCTGTTTCCTTTGCATAGTAGTAGAACGTTATCTACATATCTGTACCAGTATATTATGTTCTGTGAGAATTTGTTGTTATACAAATAGACAATTGGTCTTATAGCTAAGTTGGGTTTGTAAATTTTGTTCCATAACGATCTGCGTTGTTAATATTAATTTTTCGTTGCAAATTTAACGACTTGCAGATTTTAACAACCAATTCTCACAGAAAATAATATACTGGCACAGATATGTAGATGACGTTCTATTGCTATACAAAGGACAATGTGAACAGCTCCAATCATACATAAACAAAATTCACAAAAGCATTCAATTCACAGCAGAATATGAACACAACAAATCTTAGACCTCTTAAACCTTTCAATTACAAAGAACACAAACTAACAACACAGCTTCAACATTTACAGAAAACTGACAATGACAGATACCCTAATATACAGCACCTCCAATCATCCAACACAACACAAACACTCACCATTCAGGGCAATGCTACACTGACTAAATAACACACCACTATCCACCGAAAATTACAACACTGAATTAAACACAATAAAATACCTAGCACAAGAAAACGGCTACAAACACGACCAAATTGACAAACTCAATCATAAAATAACAACCAAAAAACAAAACACCACCGACAAAAAATACATCACAATGACATACATGAATCCACAATCAAACAGACTAGCCAAAATCTTCAAAAAACCGGCCACACCACCGCATTCAGAACAAAAATTAAAAAAAATGCACTTGCACCCAAAACCACAATGGACACAAACAATTACGATCTTCCAGGTATCTACAAACTGAACTGCTCTGATTGTAACAAATTTTACATAGGACAAGCAGGCCGTGCATTCAAAACCGTTACAAAGAACATTTGCAAGCTTTACATACAAAAACCGAATCGAGTTTTGCAGATCACATTGTTCAAACTGGACACACTTTTACTGACATCACTACCAACCTACACATTCTACACAAAAAATCTAAAGGACACGAACTCAACACTTTGGAAAAATTTGAAATTTACTGACACACCACACACAATGATAAAACATCCTCAATGAACAATTCAATTAAAAATCACACAAACTTTTTGACCACATTATACAAAAACCACAACTCTTCTAACCAACAAACCAACTTCGCCGATCTAGGATGCCTTGAAGATGAGATTCAATAACTCGAAAACGTTCGGCCAAATGTGATTACATTTATTAAATTCTTGGATTTCTTGTTCCATAAAAATCTGCGTTGTTAATATTCAATTTACAACAAAAGGTTAATACAGCTATTATATATTTACAAGTTGAAATTGACTGCAATAAGTCGTTAAATTTACAACAAAAAGTTAATATTATAACAACGCAAATCGTTATGGAACAAGAAATCCAAGGATTTTTACTTTGCTCATTGAATTGAACTAGCCTAAACCAACCTCACTTAGATCTATTGTTATCTTAGTTATATATCTATGTTTGCCACCCTAAGTCCATAATCAATAGGATTTTACCTGGATTATGAGGAAACTATACACCCCGTTACAAGAGTCTAAAATCTTTTTTCGAAATAATAATTATATTATCAGGATAGATGGACAGCAGCACAATTAAAAAAGTTACAGTATCTATTTTGAAAGTCACCCTAAAAAGTGAATCATGTCCGTAACGCCTGAATCACAGTATCAAATATGTTTGTCAAATAAATTTGATCAAATTGTAAGTACCATCACATTACATATTCTATACATACGGTACCATAAAAAACAACAATTTTACTCTTGTGCAGCTTACGTCAGTGCGGCTTTCGTAATGTGTTTAGTAATGAAACAAAGAATACACTTAAAACAAATGGATTGCAATACGTAACAAGATAGGCATCCATAACAATTTGTTAAAAGAACTTCAGTTGGTAGACCAGCGACATTAAATTACCTACCGTATATGAGAATGAATATGTTACGGTAGGTGTTCTACAGGATTTCATCATTTTCTTATTCATTTTTTTATTAATGTTTAAGTAGAAGCTACTGTCCAATTTCGGTGGTCACATTGTATCAAAGATTTGAACAAATGTTTTAATCAAGGGAACATTTCATCAAATAAGTTTGATCAAACTGGCAAGCAGCTATAACAATGTCAAATATTTGTTCAAATACATTTGACAAACATGTTTTATAGTGTAATCCTGGCCTTATAATAAAAATTGAAATACCTTTTAAAAAATCCTCCCAATGCATATTTTTTTTAATTTCAGGGAAAGGAGAACAAGAAGACAATAAAGAAGAAATAGACTGTGAAGCAAAATGTGTATTGGCTTACAAGTTAGCGAAATGTGTTTTTGATCACTCTTTATTTGTGAGTGAGAGCCATAATTGCTTCCTATTACATTGCACTGTATTCAATTTAATCATAGATTTTACTTTCCGAGGTCAACCACCATAAGATTCGTAATGCCTTTAAAGAAAATTTATGGTACCCCAGTTTTAATACATATAGTCCTGTGTCACGGTATTTCAAATTGATACAAACTTTATGCAAAACAAGTGGAATTTATGTACCGTTTTTTAGGGAGAACTGAAACCTGGGTTTGCAAGGAAATTAATATAGAACACAATTTATTAATTTCGAATTCCTAAAGGGCTTTTTTTTGTATGTTATGTCTTGGAGACTTCAGTTAAGGAGTATAAGACAAGTCAGATCAACAATGGTACAATCTTATACACTATAGTTACTATAATTTATTACTACATCAATTAGTTGAGGTGAGGCTTAATTTTGATGTGAAAGGAACACTATAATAGTTATTCATGTATTAAGAGTGTTAAGCACGACTTTATCGCTCGAGCCAAAACAGTTACATGCGCGACACATAGTGGAGTGCAGTAATTTTTCGAGAGCGAAAAAGAAGCTTCATGTGCAAATTACATACAATATTTTTCCTACAACTGCAGTTGTGGATTCCAACACAATAAAAGCTTGTAATTTGTAGCATTACAGACCGTGTGCGGATTTGCTGGTTAGCGTGCGCCATTGTTAAGGTTATGAGAATTTCATGGATTCTGAGATCCACCAATGAGGAGACATCAAAATAAAAACAGAAGTGTAAAGAAAACAGCTGGTGAGCGTGAAGTACTTTACCGCTTGCAGGGCAGTAAAGAGGTGTTTTACAATTTAGTTATCCTACAACTGCTTGTAAAGTATCTCTTTATGTACTGAAAACTGATTGTAAAATAACTCTTTACCGCTCAACGAGCGGTAAAGTCAGCTGACAAACGAAAAAAGTATTTTACCACTCGCCAGCTGTGTTTGATGGCTTCTCATTGGTGGATCACGAAATCTGTGACATTTTCATAACCTCAACAATGGCGCAGGCTAACCAAATCCGAGCACGGTCTGTGATGTTACAAACAAAAAATTTTATTGTGTTGGAATCCAGAACTGCAGTTGTAGGAAAAATATTGTATGTAATCATGGCCACCTCTAACAAGGCCCGGCCACGCACAAACTGGCAACACCGCGCACCCGGGTTACAGTTCACTAGTATAGCACGGAGAGTCTTCCTGAATACGTGTGGCAGCGCTCGTTCTGCAGTGTTTTTTTCAATAGTTTCGTGAAATTATGTAGTTAAACTTAAACCTTGTTTGATGATGAAAATAATAGAGTAAACAAAAAATTAGTACCTATGTTTTGAAACAAATGAAACTTTACATAACATTTTAGAAACAGATTATTTAGAAAGCTCTGTTTTTGATAAGTCTGGCTTAGTTCATGTGTGTGGATACGTAAGTTTCAAGTTGTCTAAAAAGACAAACTGTAAATATTGTACTTCTTTACTTGTCAGCACAAATGAGCAAGACGATGTGTATTTTAATACTCTGAATAGGGGAGGACTGTCAGTGCCATCAGATTTTGTTGTATCCATAGCTTTAAGCATGTGGTAGGGATCATGCAGTCTTTAATAAACTGTTTAAATGAACCATCTTTTTTAACAGGTGACTGTCAAAAACAGGTCCTTTGCACATTGTCAATGTTAGGTATAGAACAAGACTTAAGTTTATGTGTTGATTTGCAAGAATTGTGCAATTGTGGCGAAAAGTTTGCAAAATTAGCCAGAAAAGTAGTAGGAATTATGTCCAATGTTATGCTTAATAACTACTCAAAACAAAGAAATGATGCACTTAAATCTTTACCTGGGCCTGCATCTAAACATAGAAAAAAGTAACCATTTTATCTTAGAGTACTATGGTGTATTAGCTCATTATATTCACCACAGTAATGTTTTATTTTGTTTTTTTTAATTTGCAGAATTTAATTGGGAAGTTTTTTGATTTATGTAATTTTTGCCCAATGAGAAACAAAATATAAGTCAATTTAATAAATTATTCATTTTATTGTAAAGAATGTTATTCTCATTTATATATTTTCTTACCAGCTGCTAGAATTAAAATAGCTACATTAAGTGTTATAATGAGTACAATTAATAAATAGCCTACTAGCAGTTAAGAAAGCCTTCTGTGATAATTGCGAAGATGGATGAATTCAATTGAAGAAGAGAAAGAAATGGTATAGCAACAGTGCTGCACTGACCCTGATGGTGGTGGGGAGAGCGGCGTTGCCGGTGCGAAGGACCGGGCCTTGTCTAGAGGTAGCCTTGATGTAATTCACGCATGAAGCTTCTTTATCACTCTCGCAAAATTACTGTACTCTTCTATGCATCATGCAGTAACTGTTTTGGCTTGAGCAATAAAGTTGTGCTTCATGCTCTTAATACATAAATAACTATTTCAGTATGTAAAGAACTACTTTGTGAGCAGTTGTAGGAAAAAAGCTTTATCAACCAAATATTTTTTCAATTGTTTTTTAAATATTTCTATACTTTCAAGACTTTTTAAAAACGGCGGTAGCTTGTTGTAGAGTTTCCTTGTTGTAAAGTTGCTATGATTATACTGAAGACTTCCGCAATGGCAAATATTGACAACAGCATTGAATAGCAGATGGAGATCGATGAATGCTTACTGTACAAAATATCAGTCACTGCAGGGAATCGAACCACAGACTTCTCAGTTGCCGGTCGGGCACCTTAACCTCTAGACTACAGTGACCTTCCTGTATAGCAGCACTGATTTTAGACTTGGCCATATTGGCTCTTATATCACAAGTTGGTTTTTTTGAGAAGTTCGAAATAGTAAATTGTGTTATCAACTTATTATGGTGAAATCAACAACTTGCAGTCAATTTCAATTGATAATAAATAGCATTTTTACTCACGTAGGCCAAACGTTTACTAATCGTGGAAATTACTTTTCAAAGGCCTTTGATAATAATATTGATAATAACAATGGCCATCAATCAATTATATGTTCATGTTCTCAGCAATGATATTCAACAATTCGCAGTAATAGTTATGACTTCTGAGATCTTAAATACAAAAAATGTTTAAAATATTTGAAAAATGATAGAACAATTCTGAAAAATGATAGAACAATTCTGAAAAATTATGAATTTAATATTTATAAAAATATTTATATTAATAAATATTATATTATTTGTAAAAATATTATTTATTCTCAATTACAATTGTCTGCAAGTTGTTGAATTTACCATAAAAAGTTAATTTTGTTATGGGTTCTATATCTAAAATAATGCTGGCATCACTTAAATTTATCACTTGCACTTTATTTTCACAAAATAATCCACAACACGCACTGATCAGTAATGTCTTACACAAATAAATCGATATTGTACAACTAATAAAGAGTTTTCAATATTACTGTACAAAGCTCAATCACTAAATGTCAAAAGGCCGATCTAATATTAAATAATAACTGTCTAATAAACTGTTCAATAATTCAAAAGGAACGTCAAAAAATAACAATACTTATTTAGCACAAGTCCATAATACAATAATAGGTAAAACAATTATCACTATAGAACTGTCAAAAGAATTATCACTACAGACAACAAAAGTTCATTACATGGTTTGTAATAGCGCCAACGGGATCGCACTGTAAACAGGTACTGGCACTACTGTCACTTATCAATGTAGAACAACAACTGTACTAATTTACAAAAGTCTCTCTCTTTTTTTATATTTTTCCATAATCAAGATATCTCTCCATTTTTCTATCAACTTCTACCAAATTCTGAAATAAACAATCAAGGACCCTCGCACCTTCCACAATATTCGATAAGATTCCATTAAATTCTAATTAAACACCTAGAATATTCTACAAAGTTCAAAGCAAACATCATAAAAGTGTCAAAAGAAGAGTAATTAATTGCTTTGTCAGGAGACTTGATGACACAAGCAGATAATGATGAGGACTATTCATTCTTCCTCTTCATTTTCACTACAATATTAAAAACACAGATCATTATGGAACAAGGAATCAAAGAATAAATACTGTTTTATATATTTATTTGTCAGTTTGATGAATTTTCAGTTTCTTTAGAATTGAGAGATGGAATTTCAACTTCAGACCACTTGCTGGTAACATTGAATCCAAACTTTCAACTAAACAGAATAAATAATTCAATACATTGGAATATTCGAGGACTCAACAAATTTACATAAAATAATAATAATAATAATAATAATAATAATTATTATTATTATTATCAATTGTGCTGATAGGCATGCACCATTCAACCAAGGTGCATACTAACCTCTCTGCTAACCTTGCAATTCAACTGTTTCAGTTTCTATAAACATCTTGTGATTCCCAATACCAATTCACAAAAAAGTGCACATTGGAAGTTCTAGAGAAAGAGTTTGGTTTCTTCTTCTTGTTCAACAGATCTCATAATATATTATTCCTCAATATTTTCACTGTTTTTTTTTTCAATTCAATGTTTTAAAATAAATTATGAATAAAAACATATAATTTTATAATTATGAATTAAAAACATTTTAAAACAATCAGAAAGGAACCCATCAACGCTTGCACTGTGCAAAAATTAAATTGTAACTTATAACTGGTATATACATCAGCTTTTGTAATATCCAATGTTTTAAATGTAATAACAGCATCATCTGCCCAATGTTTTGGTTTTCGCTAGCCAAAATTAACCTAGAGCCTTTAGTGTAAATCTGTTTTACATCATAATTATCTTTAAATTCAACCCCCTAACTCCAAAATCAATAGCGATCTCACTTTGACTATGAGGAAGCCATACACCAAGTTTCAAGAGTCTAGAATCTTTCTTTCAAGCGCTGGGGCACAGATGGACAGACGGACAACGGCACTATTTCAGTAAGGCCCTTTCTGGTCCTTGAATCTCATTATTTCAATTTACACCCATAGATAACAATACATTTTCAAAGTTTCAATTATATTATTTATGGATAATGCACCTCATCGCGTACAAAGGAGGGGGGATATAAAGTCCCCTTGGTTAGTGCCTGAATCTATGATGTTGAAAATCCATCTTGTTTCCACTAATATAATGAAAATTAAAAATCACTTGAAGTGGAAATTATGACTCACGTAGTCAAGGGAATTGTGAGGCGACCCACAGTACACACGTCCGTCACGCCATAACGCGAGTCATAATTTTCACTTAAACGTGTTTTTTAAGTTTTTATTGGCTTGAATCTAATTCCATTGTTCTTTGATTTCAGAATGAAATAAGAAATTCCATTTTTAAAATCAGAGAAGAAGTGGAAACATTTCAAGAGAATGAAACAGAAGAGGAAGAATAAAAGAAGTAGCAGCAAACGAAACGAAAATAGAAGCTGATGAAGGGAAATTGAAGAAAGATAATAATAAATTGAATTAAATAAGAAAAATTGAAAGTGGCTTAGCATTTTAGTAATCTAGTCTAATACAAGGGCGGATTAAAGGGGGGGGGGCGGAGGGGGCGACCGCCCTCCCCGAGGGCTTGCACATTTTAAAAAATTAAAAAGGGTAACACTTGTGACATGCACTCGGTTAAATTTTAATTGTCCTGCCACAGACGGAATACCTCCAACTTGTCTTACCACTCCGCCTCCGCCGGCCGGGAATAAACAAATGTTGTAATACTTATTTTGCCTTATTTTCTATATTACCTTTACTTCATCTTTAACTGTTGACATAATTTTAATTCAATGACGAATTAACAAATGACAGAGAATGAAGGAAATCTTATATCAAGTGAAATTAGTTTGAATAAGATTAATCTTTTATAGAATAGGTAGGGGCATATAAATCTCTGTTTGTTTTTGACCTAATACATATTTATTGTAGTACTGGTATTATGAAACTTGAAAGAATGTTGAGATTAATTTAAATATATATATAGGTCTAAAAATCATCATGATCACGAATAAATTGCTTAGACTCTGTTCATTTCTCTGTAAATTTTGATAAAAATTAAGCTAGCAAAGCAATTTTTGTTCAAGACATATTGTATTGTATAAAAATTTTTTTATTCCTAATTCCACATGAATATACAGAAATAAACTACTCTAGCTAGGGGAAATTTGATTGTTCTTAAACACGAAAAAATTATATTTCTACTACATTTTAAGTGCTAGAATGGTGTAAAATGCGGTTAAAGGCTACTAAATTTCCAAAAATTTTATTCCATACCCCCCCCCCCCCCCCCCCGACCAACTGGTATTTTTGGGGTATGTCGCCCCCTCCCATAAAAATTCATTAATCCGCCACTGGTCTAATATGAAAGAGCACATTATACAATTATTATGTTATTGTTACAGGTTCTATCTCTGAAAAACGCTGGCAACACTTAAATATAATACTCGCACTTTATTTACACATATAATCCACAACACGTACTGATCAGTGTTATATCTTACACAAAATAAAGCAATTAGAACAGATAAATTGATAATGTTCAGCTAACAAAGATTTGCTATATTAATGGACAAAAATCAATCACTAACTGTTAAAAGGCCGATCTAATATTAAATAATAACTGTTCAATAAACTGTCCAATAATTCAAAAAGAAACTTTAATTAACATGATAAGAACATTCGATTAAGTCGATAAACTTCTATAACGTTCTAAATAAACATTTTATTTAACGACATTTAGATAAAACCATAAGGCAAAGAGAGTATATGGGGAAAAAGTAAACAATGCTTCGCATGGAAGACTTATTGACACAAGCAGATAACACTAAATATCACTGTTCATTCTTCCACAACATTATTATTTCAATAACATTATCTGACCATGGTTTCAAGACTGTTATCTACCTAGTGGCATTATGTCATCACTTTTAATGAGAATTTTGGATCTGGTAAATACAATAAAGTATGTTTTTACATAATTTCTTGTCCGTTTTATTCTCTAAATTGTTGTGAATTTAGATTATTTAAATGCTCTAATAAGTTTTTTAAACATTTTTGCTTTAGAGTCAGCAGTCAGTATTTCCAAAGAACTGTACCATAACAAAAAGACACTTTCGATTTCAATCATCATCGCTGTTTTGTAGTTATTAATGAATTGTTTGACAAAACAAAATAAAATAAAATATTTTATCACATCATTTGTCGACCATTTTATTCTCTACTAATTTTGTCTTATGCATTTTTGTGATATAATCAGCTATAAAGCCAGAGTTTGAAGAAAACTAAATCAACGTCATCTATAGTTCAATTTCTACTGCTACTTTTTTTCGGAGGATGAAGCCCACATTGGTCTGAGACCTGTGGGTGGGTAATGAGTTGGATGATGGTGATTGATGAGTTGGACCTACAGTTTTTTTAGGTGGGTTCCGAACCACCGGGAAGTGGCGCAAGTGATCATTTTCCTATCTAACATTTAAAATTTTCTATTCTAAAATTTTAAAATTCCTATTATAACATTTTAAATTTCCTATTATAACATTTTAAATTTTAGCAGCATTCACGGCTTGAGAGTTGAGACCTCGGATTATTTCACAAGCCCGGATGCAAAATTACGTAGTCTATCTAGTTTTTCGTTTATAAATCCTGAAGGACATATTGCAGCTAAATGTAGTCCAGGCAGTGGCGGCCGGTGACTTTCCAAATTGGAGGGGCGAAAGATTGGTAGTAGATGATATGAAATTTTGTGCTAGTCTATAAGGAACGTAAAAGCCAAAGATAATTTTCTCATGATTTGAGTCAAGTCATGAGAAAAATTCATGTCAAATCGTAGAATTAAATACAGGCCTGTACTTGGAAAATAATAAAGGAGGTAAATGAAGTAAATCACTAGCCCACCATCAACAATAAGATTAAATAAAAAACTTACCAATTCATTTTGAAAGCTCAATTGATGGTCTTGTAAATGAAATCCATCTGCCACTCTTTCTAAATTCAGTGTTTTCAACAATCAATTTTCAATAGATCCTTGGTGGGCCTAATTTTTTAAGTTCCAACCTAGATTCAAAGTCAATACTGTTTGTGGTAGTAGCTAGTAATGTCAAAATATATTGTCTACAGTTTTTCATGATGCTGCCACTGCTAAATAAGAATACAGTATGAGGCCGCACCCGCAGTTACATTGGATAGGTTGGAACTTGTATGAGTAGAATTTCACTCTTGCCTACTAATACGAGTAAAACGATATCGAAAAAAATAAAACCTATTAGGCTTAGCCTATTACAAAGCATGCGTGTTGAACGAGCACAGACGTTCATGAACAAAAGGTTTTTCAGAATTTCAACTCATCCATTCACTTTCATTATTGAAATCAACCACTTGCACAAACTATGGTCGGAGCTTCATAACTGAATTCCAATTAAACTATTATTATTATACAATAAAATCCACTATTACACTTCAACAATTGATAAATACTGTATTGTTTACAAACTATTTAACATTTAACCTCAATTAGGACGGTACAATTTGACGCGACGGTACAATTCGAATGATAGAGGCAAGTTGGTAATAGTTTCATAGCATTGTGGTAAATTTCAATACATAATGTTTGCAAGCCTTGCAAGGACGGCGTCCAACTCGAAGCTATATGGCACTAATATGTATAGATATATCAGTGCTATCTGGTTCCACCCATCATCCTCACAAAACCCCTCTAAAGTCAGTTTTCCCTCTCCTAACGACCAGGACGGAATCCAAATCACCCGAGCCATCATCTATCAACTTATTCAGTCTTGGCTGGCCACTAAGCGCAGTTGGTTGGGGTGTCGCAGATTGCTGTCGTTTAAGCGGTCGTGAGTTCGAATCCTGCTCCTCCATCTGGCATCTATGTGTAATCATTCACCTCATTACCCACGCACAAGTCTTCATTCATTCACTTATGGATGACATAATATTTAAACTGCATAAAAAAGAGTATTCATCACAGAATATTATAATGCTCATTTTTATATTAAATTAAATTTTTACTTTTATTATTTATCTGGGAGGGCGTCGTCCGAGCGCCCAAAAGGAGAAGCCACCACTGAGTCCAGGACCTTTTTTTTAGAAAATCTTTTTTGTACAAGATGCTTATCCAAATACTACTGTACAACCTATAACAAAAACGTTACAGAGCTGTGAATGCTAGGTACGAAACTCAAACTTGAGAAAAATCCTAACCTTATATTAGTGTAATAGTGTTTGATTTTTCGAATTTAATTATTCTTCTTAATTTTGTAAGAGAATAAAATTTTCATTAAGATCCATAGTTTTTATGGTTAATAGGGAGGTTGCACAAATCTACACAAAATATGTTAATCAGTTTATGTGCGAGCAGCACACACACACACATCAATTTGTTTTAATTTAGAATATATAAAAATGAATGTCTGTATGTAGGCTATGTATGTGTGTTCCCTATAGACTCCAAAACTACTTGACAGATTGGCATGAAACTTTGGGAATATGTTGTGTGAATATTGGGGATGGTTTCTGACCATAAATTTCAATAGGGGAGCTAATAATTATTATTAATTAAACCATTTTATAGACCTAACCTTCTGAACTTGCCAGCCAAACAGCTTAAAGGAACAGCTGATATAAGTCAACAGTTTTTAATCATATGGCATGCCCCTTAGTGGCGTTATTTATGCTGTCTTTGAACAGCAAAAGACTTTGCACTTTGCATGTAGGCTACCGGGCAGTTGGAGCCTTACAATATGTAGGAAACATACGACTGGGTATGATGAAATGTAATTATGCCAGGTTGATGACATCTGTTAACCAATGCAGCTAGAAATTTGAAATGCAGCCTCAGCGGGAGGTGGCGAATAATGAAATAAAAAACCTAGCTTCTACCCTTATAGTCATAGGAGGTTTAAATTTGAAATGTTTCTTTATTCAGAGGTGGTGATTAAGAAAACAACGAAGCCTCTATGATCAGCTGGAAGAGCCCTAGGACTAACTTCTTTCCTAATTTTAAATGTAACCTCAGCGGGAGGTGGCGAATAATAAAATCAAGGAGAATTTTTATGAGAATGCAGCAACGCGCGTTGGGCCAGCTAGTTTAGAATAAATTTAGGGCGATGCAAACAACCAAAAATTTATGAGGCGAAACGTGGAAAAAAGAAAACATTTCTTTTCTACACGTTTGTACACCAAAATACCTATGCATACAAAATCAAGAGGAAACAGGTTACCAAGCCAAATGAAGCACATGTTTAGAAAACAACCACTCGAAAATATAATTACCATTCATTAACCTAATTCAAAATAATCAAATCTGGAAAATATACATTTCGTTTTTCAACATTACCTATACAATCTAACCTTATCAATATCTCAAAAAGTAGGGTTACCATAATTTTTTAAGGCCGGATCCGGACGGAGGGTATTCCAGGGGTTGTGTATTTGTATTTGTATTTATTATTCGTCACAAACATTTGAAATCAGGAGCTATGCTCCACAAACAGTGGCACGTCGAAATTTTACAAAACTTTACTTACTACTAAAATTAAAATGTATAGTTTAGTTAACCTATTATAACAATTACACAAATTAATTCAATCTCCAAGATATGTTATAATGATAAAACTATTTAAATATCCACAACACATAAATTTTTGTGGGCTTCTATTTACAAAAAAAAAGCTTGAAAAATAATCAATTTGTTTTGATTCACTCGCAATCTATTTAGCATTCTACAAATACAGCGTTCTACTCCATTACATTATAGGGGCATTTAGCAATAAGGTGGGAAATTAACTTTTTCTTAAAGACCCTCTCATGACTACACTGTTTCAAGTCAAGGGGGAGAGCATTGAACAACCTCATACCCATGTACCAGGGACTTTTTCCTATTAGACTTAGTCTATATCTAGGCATCTGATAGTCAACCTCCATCACTCTGGTAGCATAGCCATGTTCATGTCTCTGACCCTCAAGGCATTCCCTATTCTTTTGGACATATGTTATAACCTCCTGGATGTAAATTGCCGGTACAGTAAGCAAATCATTACTCACAAAGTGAGGCCTGCAACTTTCTCTGTATGACAAACCGAGGATTGTCCTTACTGCCTCCTTCTGCTTTCTAAAGACAGGGTCCAGCAGAGATTTATTGCTACCCCAAAAAATGATGCTGTACCTGATCAATGAAATAAAGTAGGCATGGTACACTCTCAGAGCAGACTTCCAATCAGCAGACCTCCTTATCACCCTAACAGCAAACAGAGCCTTATTTAATTTTTTTTGCAAAATACTTGTTTGAGAGCTCCAGCTTAAAGAACTCTGTAGTCTTACTCCCAGGAAATCAACCTCTTCAACAAACCCACATCTGACCCCCAATTCCGACCATTGTGAGGGGTATGTAATAAACTTTTTAAACTCAGAGATGATGGTTTTTATAATTTTGGAGGGAAAATTGTCCATCTTTCCCACTTTAAACTCACTCCTTAAATTAATAAAGTATTACCGAACGATAGGCTATGCCTTATCCTTTCGTTCTGAAATATTTTAGATATTATTTAGTGAAAAGTAGGTATTTTGTAATGAATAAACAAATATGCACTGATTTTCAACCAACATAATTGGCAATGCATACGGCAATGAAATTTACCAGTGTTTTTGTTCATCTTATTAGTAAAATCCGGACACTTCTCAAATCCGGACGCCAAACCGGACAGATGTATCAAATCTGGACTGTCCGGACCAAATCCGGACGTATGGTAACCCTATCAAAAAGTCTTTAAAATTATTGCGCATTTCATAGATTACTTCAATTGAAAATTATATCGTCATTTTCTTTTATTTCACTGAATTAATAATTGGCCATGATTCGTTGCACTCACTTTGGTCAAGGAATAAAATATAATAAATTTGTTACCTCATTTGATAATCCTTACTAATGTGAAAAAGTACTGAGTTCATGTTGAATCGATGATGAATCTAGTAAATTCGTTGATCTAATCCAGCAGGGTTGGTCTACCTCTGGTTGCAACTGGCCCTTGATCAGGAGATTCTGCTCAATTCAGGAATTCTCCCAAATGCTCAAACTCTGGCCCATACTGGAATTCTCCTCAATAATCGAACCAAGGAATCAGCAAATTGTTGCATCAATTTGTTTTAATTTAGAATAGATTTAGGGCGATGCAAACAACCAAAAATTTAGGAGGTGAAACGTGGAAAAAAGAAAACATTTCTTTTCTACACGTACGTTTGTACACCAAAACACCATTAAATACCCATGCATACGAAATGAAGAGGAAACAGGTTACCAAGCCAAGTGAAGCGCATGTTTAGGAAACAACCACTCGAAAATATAATTACCATTCATTAACCTAATTCAAAATAATCAAATCTGGAAAATAATCATTTCGATTATCAACATTACTTATACACTCTAAGGCCGGCCACACACATGAACAGTCGAGGCGAGGCATTTCGACTTTTGGCGAGGCATTTCGACGAAAGGCGTCTTTAGCGACAGAGAAAGCATGGGTGCTTACGGAGCACCATACACTTCAAGAGTCGCGGAGAGGCGAGGCGAAAAGGCGCCTTTCGTCGCAGAGCGAAACAGTCAAGAATTTCGTTTCGCCAAAAGTCACCGAGAGTCGGAGCGTCCTGCACATGCGCGAAGTCACGTGATCACCACTCCGCTTCTAATGAGTGTCCACTTTGCCAGAGGATCTGACGGCAACTCAACAATGAAACCACTCCTATCCATTTTGTGATTTATTCAGGGGTGCCTACAGGGGGGGAGTTAGGTCGCAGACTGCGTTATTGAAATACTTGGGGGTTCCAAAAAAAGTTTAGTGGTGGGGGGGGGGAATATTTGATTGTTTAAAAACCATTTAGGTTCACATTCTTATTTAGCTATTTTGCAAGGTTGGCT